>JAFFST010013932.1:0-14109 GCA_022414735.1 Noturus placidus | reverse complement strand
GTGTCTCCCCTTCTCTCTCTCTGTCACACACACTCTCTCTCTTCACACTCTCTCTCTTCCTGTCACACACACCTCTCTCTATCACCTCTCTCTCTTCACACACCTCTCTCTCTTCACACACCTCTCTCTCTATCACACTCTCTCTCTGTCACACACACTCTCTCTCTATCACCTCTCTCTCTTGTCACCACACACTCTCTCTCTATCACACTCTCTCTCTCTGTCACACACACACTCTCTATCACACTCTCTCTCTGTCACACACACCTTCTCTATCACACTCTTCTCTCTCTCTCTCTGTCACACACACTCTCTCTCTCTCTCGCTCTCTGTCACACACACACTCTCTCTATCACTCTCTCTCTCTGTGTCACACACTCTCTCTCTTTCACACTCTCTCTCTCTGTCACACACTCTCTCTATCACACTCTCTCACTCTGTCACACACACACTCTCTCTATCACACTCTCTCTCTCTATCACACTCTCTCTCTCTGTCACACACACACTCTCTCTATCACACTCTCTCTCCACACACACTCTCTCTCTCTGTCACACACACACACACACACACTCTCTCTCTGTCACACACACACCCAAACATACACACACACACACACACTCTCTCACTCTCTCTCTCTCTCTCTCTCTCTCTGTATCACACACTCCCCCTTTCTCTCTGTCACACACATACTCTCTCTCTCTGTCTCTGTCACACACACACACTGTCTGTAGGGATAGTGTCTAGGGATATAAGCGCATGTAATGTAGCTAAACTGAATGTGTGTGTGTGTGCGTGTGTTGTAGGTGAACTCGGAGTGTTACACAGGTTGGCTGGATCATTGGGGAGAGAGGCATGCCTCCGTCGACACACAGAGAGTCAGTAAGATGTTGAGAGACATGATGAACATGGGCGCTAACGTTAACATGTACGCTGTAATCTTTATAAGTTCTATAAATACACATCTCTCAATCCCCACTGGAAGAACAGAAGGTGTTGTATGAGCTAAAATAACCAACTAGGATGATACTTGGTTATGTCTTTAGGACAAGGAAATAAACACCAATAAACACTACAGATCGTGACTTTAAAAGAAAATCGGAGAGTTCCGAGTAAATCCCGAGTGCGTGGGCTCAGGATAGCGTCAGTGATGGATTAGCATGAGTTAGCTAACACAGTTATTGTTGGTGGCTTTTTTGTTTGTTGTTATTGATTGGGAAAGTGGCTCAAAATGCGTGATTTAATTTCAGAAAGCTGGCTGTGTGTCATTTTGGAGAATTATAATGTTTCTTTCACTGAAATGGTGATTTCTCTGAGGAGTGATGTGTGTAGCTTCTGGATTTAGTTGATGTGAAATCTTCAGCACGACTGCGAGCATTCTGTCACAGTCCACTTTGCCCAAATTCCTGAAATATGGGGGTTTTATCTGCTGTAGCTATGGCAACAAGTTTGTGTGCACTTTCAGTTCAGTTTTATGTGTATAATGCTTTTAACACGAGGTAGCTTTACAGAAATATATCCGGATATACATTATATACTTGTATATTTATCCTTTTTGCTTGTGTGTGTGTGTGTGTGTGTGTGTGTGTGTGTGTGTGCAGGCTACAGTAAACAGCTGGTGTTTGTCATGACTTTACTATGTGATGTGAACTGAAGTGTATTAGGGAAGTAGGTTTACTGAACTGGCAAAAGAACAAACTTCATGAGTGATCGACTTTAAACCTGTTGGCCGCTTTCATTTCACTTCCTTCAACGGGCATCTGATATTTCTTTTCAAACCTGTAAAGGCCCACCCACTGTTTCACCTCAACACTGAGTTAAGTTTGTGTATATTTTAGAGTTTAATGGTGAAATCTATTTCAGCACCTTTAACTTGAGCCTTCTCTCTCTCTCTGTCTCTCTCTCTGTCTCTCTCTCTCTGTCTCTCTCTCTGTCTCTCTTGTCTGTCTTCTCTCTCTCTGTCTCTCTCTCTCTGTCTCTCTCTGTCTCTCTCTGTCTCTCTGTCTGTCTGTCTCTCTGTGTCTCTCTCTCTCTCTGTCTCTGTGTCTCTGTCTCTCTCTCTCTGTCTCTCTCTCTCTGTCTCTCTCTCTCTGTCTCTCTCTCTCTCTCTCTCTCTCTCTCTCTCTCTCTCTCTTTCTCCTCAGGTACATGTTTGAAGGAGGGACGAACTTTGGTTACTGGAATGGTGTGTCATTAAAATCATCATCAGCTCCATCTTTTTAATCCCTTTTCCTCCTGAATTTGGCTACTGTACAGATTAGCCAACCAGGGAGGGTGAAGTCCTACAGGCTAACACATGTTTCCTCTGTGCACACAACTACAGCTTATGTTACATCACTAAGCAGACAATAACACTTGGAGAAAAGCGCTAGCTGCGTTCTTCCACTTACATGAGCTAATGGTTAACGTTAGCACTGAGGAAGTGTGAGGTTAGCTTAATGCTATCGTGAGGTTAACAATAAGATTAGCATGATGGTGATAGTACTGTGAGGGAAGATAGCTGACATAGTGAATTGAGTGTGATTGGGACACATAATGTGTTTTAATGGTTACTTGTGTTTATTTACTGTTTAGGAGCAGATCATGATACAAGGTTCCGTCCTGTAGTGACGAGTTATGATTACGATGCTCCATTATCAGAAGCTGGAGATCCGACTGACAAACTGCTGGCCATCAGAGATGTCATTAAAGACGTATGACCACAAATAAAAACTGTTAGTGTGTTAATGGCATAACTAATTGTCATAGAATAGCATTGCCACGAACATATATATTCTTTAAAAGTATAAAGCCCTTTATTTTAATCTTTTCAGTTCCGTGATATTCCAGTCGGGCCGATGCCTCCACCTTTACCAAAGATGGCGTATGGTTTTGTGATGCTACAGAAGGTGAACATTTTTTAACTCCAGTTGAATAAATACAGTAAATAAAAATAATAAATAATATTAAATAGATACTGTATGTTTTATTTTTATAAATGTGATCTAGATCGGTAATGTCAGTGGTTTGTTGGAGATCTTATCACCTCAGGGTCCTGTCAAGTCTGCAAAGCCACTAACGTTTGAGGAGATTAAACAAGTAAGATTTGTCTGTCTGTCTGTCTGTCCCTGCGTGTGCCTCTGTGTTTTATTTATATATATATATATATATATATATATATATAATATCTCTCAAAAAGTTGATTTATTTCAGTAATTCCATTCAAAAAGTGAAACTAGTATAATGTAAATTATATTACACACAGACTGATATATTTCAAGTGTTCATTCCTTTTAATTTTGATGATTATAACTGACAACTAATGAAAACCCCAAAATCAGTGGCTCAGATAATTAGAATACTGTGAAAAGGTTCAATATTGAAGACACCTGGTGCTACACTCTAATCAGCTAATTAACTCAAAACACCTGCAAAGGCTTTAAATGGTCTCTGTCTAGTTCTGTAGGCTACACAATCATGGAGAAGACTGCTGACTTGACAGCTGTCCAAAAGACGACCATTGACACTTTGCACAAGAAGGGCAAGACACAAAAGGTCACTGCTAAAGAGGCTGCTGTTCACAGAGCTCTGTGTCCAAGCACATTAATAGAGAGGTGAAGGGAAGGAAAAGATGGGGTAGAAAAAGTGTACAAGCAATAGGGATAACCGCACCCTGGAGAGGATTGTGAAACAAAACCCATTCAAAAATGTGGGGGAGATTCACAAAGACTGGACTGCAGCTGGAGTCAGTGCTTCAAGAACCACCACCCACAGACATATGCAAGACACGGGTTTCAGCTGTCGCATTCCTTGTGTCAAGCCACTCTTGAACAAGACACAGTGTCAGAAGCGTCTAAAGACAAAAAGGACTGGACTGCTGTTGAGTGGTCCAAAGTGATGTTCTCTGATGAAAGTAAAGTTTGCATTTCCTTTGGAAATCAAGTCCCAGAGTCTGGAGGAAGAGAGGAGAGGCACAGAATACACGTTGCTTGAAGTCCAGTGTAAAGTTTCCACAGTCAGTGATGGTTTAGGTTGCCATGTCATCTGCTGGTGTTGGTTCACTGTGTTTTCTGAGGTCTAAGGTCAACACAGCTGTCCACCAGGAAGTTTTAGAGCACTTCATGCTTCCTGCTGCTGACCAACTTTATGGAGATTAATTTTCCCACGGGACTTTTTACACCTGCACACAGTGCCAAAGCTACCAGTACCTGGTTTAAGGACCATGGTATCCCTGTTCTTAACCCTATAGAAAATCTATGGGATATTGTGAAGAAGAAGATGCGATACGCCAGACTCAACAATGCAGAAGAGCTGAAGGCCACTATCAGAGCATCCTGGGCTCTCATAACACCTGAGCAGTGCCACAGACTGATCGACTCCATGCCACGCCGCATAGCTGCAGTAATTCAGGCAAAAGGAGCCCCAACTAAGTATTGAGTGCTTATTTTGATATAATTGAACCCTCATTCATTTTAGTTGAATACAGCTCTATAGTAATAATACTGTACCGTAACTGAGTTGAAATTTCTAAAAATACTTGTTTTGTATTGGTCTTAAATAATGTTCTAATTTTCTGAGATACTGATTTTGGGGTTTTCATAAGTTGTCAGTTATAATGATCAAAATTAAAAGGAATGAGCGCTTGAAATATATCAGTCTGTGTGTAATGAATGTTTACATTATACTAGTTTCCTTTTTTATTGGAATTACTGAAATAAATCAACTTTTTGATGATATTCTAATTTTATGGCCTGCACTAGTGTGTGTGTGTGTGTGTGTGTGTGTGTGTGTGTGTGTGTATATATATATATAATTTATATTATATAATTTATATTATTTATATTATATCATTTATATTATATAATAAATTCATTCTCCAGGTTCTGTTTGGTCTCTGGGATTTTCTGCAGGCTTTCCGCTTGTAAATGGGGGTTTAATATCATGTCTGTTGAGGTTACCCTCAGCGGTCTTGCCTTTTCCACGAGGGGTGGGGGTGAGTGGTTCCACTGGAGGAAAAAGGATGGCTAAGAAGTCAATCAGTCAGTAGTATGGACTTCAATGAGCAGCTCAGATTTTCAGATGAAAATCCCCCCTTTACTCCTAATTTAGTCATTATCAATTATCTTTAATGACCGTGGAAAAGGAAACCTCTCAAATAGTGTGTTGAAAGGAGGTTCACTCTGAGCAGCATCAGTGTGTTATAAGATTGCAATACAGTTTTATATTTAAATCTACAGTATCCACTGAAGAATGGAAGAAATTGGGTGTAGGCTCTTTATAGTAAGTGTTATCTTTAGGCTGTCCGAGTGGGACCATCCACAGCAATCTCACAGTGAACTTTTGACTTATAGTGATTTAAGTAGATGTACATTGTGCAAGAGAGCAGAACATGGACTCAAGATATTCTCAAGTAAACCTTCTCAAGTTTTGGTGTCCACTCCAGTGATGTCTCCTGTGGAAGTGCCGACTATGAGGAACCCAGTGTCTGACCCCAGCTCTGCTCTGATATCTTTATATTATTTAACATTTAACTATCAGTGTTGAGTGCTGATGTATCCCTACATTTGGTCTGTTTTATTTGTTGTTGATTGATCACATTATTGGTATCATTGATGGTTAAGGATGAAAGATAATGGTTATCATCTTTCAGTCATGTTAGTCGAAAATCCACTCTTTTATAAGCAACAAATTTGATATAATTGAACCCTCATTCATTTTAGTTGAATACAGCTCTATAGTAATAATACTGTACCGTAACTGAGTTGAAATTTTTGTATTACAGATATGTATTGATGTATATTATATCTGCTGTTCTAAATAATATTGTAATGTCATTTCAGTACTATGGCTATGTGCTGTATCGGACACGATTGCCACGGGACATTCCAGATCAAACACCACTGATCTCACCACTAAACGGCATCCACGACCGAGCCTACATCTCTGTGAATGGGGTGAGTGTGTATGGGTTTATCAGAGTGGGTATGTGAAAGACCTTGCATTGTTTAATGTGTGTGTGTGTGTGTGTGTGTGTGTGTGTGTGTGCACGCACACGCATATGTGTAGATGTATCAGGGTGTGATGGAGAGAGACATTACATTGGTGATAAACGTGACAGGGCGTGAAGGAGATCAACTGGACCTTTTAGTGGAGAACATGGGCAGAGTGAACTTCGGCCCCAAAATCAATGACTACAAGGTAAGAAAATGTCAATGTATTTAGAACGCAACAGGAGTGAGGGATTGAGTGAGGGAGGGAATGAGGACTCAGGGAATGATTGAGTGGAGGACTGAGGGGGGGACTGAGTGAGTGAGGGAATGAGGACTCAGGGAGGGAGTGAATGAATGAATGAGAGAGGGAGTGAGTGAGTGAGGAGGACTTGGGGAGTGAGGGATTGAGTGAGGAAAGGAATCGGTGAGGACTCGGGGAGTGAGGGAGTGAGGACTGAGGGACTGAGTGAGTGAGGGAGGGAGTGAGTGAAGGAGTGAGGGAGGGAATGAGTGGAGGACTGAGGGAGTGAGTTACCCTTTGTCTGCTGTCTACACATTTTTCAAACAGGGCATCTTGGGAAATCTGATCCTGGGTAACGATGTCCTCTCGGATTGGCTGATTTTTCCTTTGGATATTGATGGCGTGATTGCGAGGAGTTGGCTGCAGTCAGGGCGGAAGTCAGATGGGAAAGAGGAGGGAAACACTGGACCTAATTTTTATTCTGGCACTTTAAAACCTAATGGTGTCTCCAGAGACACCTTCATCAAACTTACTGACTGGACCAAGGTGCGTTAAATCCTCTTATGATCATCGCCAAACAGCCAATCATTCATTTTACCGTTTATAACTAATGCTAACTAACATAAGTATTGAATTTATTAAGTACAAGGTGGAGTGTGCTGTGGATAGTCACTAGTGTATTAAAGTAGTGGCTCAGTGCTTAAAGCTTTATGATATTAATCAGAAGGTTGTGAGTTTAAATCCCAGCACCTTTAATGGTTGGCCTTTAACTGTCCAGCTGTATCCTTTCAGTCATTTTCTATCAAAGTGTAAACGTAGTTGTTAAATGTTAATGTAGGAATAAAGGCAGAGTACTTTTTGGCAGTTAAAACCCTTAACGTAAATATAAATCCCTCCTAGGTTTCACAAATATTTACACAGATATACACCTATGTTGGCCTGATGGTGTTAACTGAAATTTGAGTTTGATGTTTGAATGGAACCGAGTGACGGGCGATCTTTCGTTCTCCACATGTGTGTGAGACATGGAGTGGGATTTCAGCTGTGGTGACATTTAACGAAATATTTCCTCAATTATGTGCAAATAAGGTATGACAACAATCTATTCTAATCTTAATTGGGAATTTGATTGTGATTGTGCGTGTGTTTGTTTCAGGGTCAGGTGTTCATTAACGGTGTTAATGTGGGTCGGTTCTGGCCAGGACGTGGTCCTCAGCACACACTGTACGTTCCTGCGTCGTTAATCAGCGCCACGTTAACTAACAACATCACTGTGCTGGAGCTGGAGAAAGCAGCCTATCACAGACGAGTGGTGTTTACAGACCGCCCACAACTCGACAACATGGCTGTGTGAAATACGCACACACACACACACATGCTTCCCTACACAATCATGTAAGAATATTGTATTAAATCAGAACACTGTTTTTGAACGAGTGATAACATTTGGAAATATGACTCATTGTTATGTAAGGAATATTAAATATTATAATCACACACTGAGTATCTGGTTCATTAGCTCCTCCTGTCATATACATCTCTCTGTAGGTGTAAAAGTACAACATCATTTGGGTTTTTCTTCACAGCTCTCGCAATGTTTCTGTAATCAACTTGTTTTCCTCGTCCGAGCGGTTCGCTGTCTGTTGCTCAGTACACCAGCGGTTTCTTTCTTTTTCAGCACATTCCAAGTTGTTGTATTGTTTGTACCCAATGTTTGTGCAATGCCTCTGATGGATTTTCGCTCTTTTCTCAGCTTCAAAGTCTCTCGCTTTTTTCCCAGAGACAGCTCTCTGATCTTCATGTTGGTTTATCCTTTATAACAACAAATGCAGTCTTCACAGGTGAAAATGAAGGCGAAGACCAAGAGTCGATGTTCAGAGTTATTTATTTTTTTTAAACAATCAATCTTACAGGACACACCTGGGCAATAAGAAACACCTGTCAGTCACATGTTTTTAAAAAAATGTTCTCGCCTAGAAAATGTGCTATGTTCTGTATCGTTTAACACATCTACATATAAATGCTAGGAAATCAAGTCAGAAAACCTAAACTCGTCTCATCCATCTTTTGATCACGAACCCAAATGTCTTTGACGTATAGCAAAAGCAAATGAGGGCGCATGGTGGGTTAGTGGTTAGCACGTTCGCCTCACACCTCCAGGGTCCGGGGTTCGAGGCCCGCCAGGGCCATGTGTGTGCGGAGTTTGCATGTTCTCCCCGTGTGTCGGGGGTTTCCTCCGGGTACTCCGGTTTCCTCCCCCAGTCCAAAGACATGCATGGTAGGCTGATTGGCGTGTCTAAAGTGTCCGTAGTGTGTGAATGGGTGTGTGAGTGTGTATACCCAGCCATGTGTCTGGCAGCAGCTGCACGGCGGTCCCAAGCCCGGATAAATGGGGAGGGGTGGGGAAAGCAATGGCAAACTACCCCACTGCTTCTGCCGACATGCTTTGTGGTTCGCGTTGATGACATACGTGGGCCATAAAGTGACCGACGGTCGGTCTCGACTAATCTGTGATAGATAGATGGAAAAGCAAATGTGCCTTGCCGTTCCAGTAGTTTCAGAGGGGACTGCATGTGTATGTGTCACAGATATGATGACCTGAAGTGGAGAAACTATATAGTCTGAAAAAATATTTACAAATAAAATTAAATTGTGACTATGTAATATATTACTTATACACATTAATTACTGTGAAACCCCTTATTTAGTTCTGATCCAAAGAAATCTGATTTCTTTGATGGCTTTGACCAAAATCCTGCAGCAACGTGGAATTATAAACTGATTATATGGCGACAAACATTTCTTAACTCTTAAATACATAAAATGCTAAATACACTTAACAGACATAGCCCAACTTGTTAAAATACTAAAATCTTAAGTCCATGTTATTTGCTAGAATTGTTTACAGAGATGTCTGGTATTTGTTTCTGGAAAGTCTGGTCATTCAGACACACTAATGGCAGGTTACTAGTGACGTCATGAACCTAATAACCAGGCTGTAGTAAAAAAGCTTTTAAAGCAGGTGATAAAGAGACGCTACACACGTGAGTGGATCTGTAGTCAGCATGAGACACACAGAGGTTATCTTCCTCCTTTTACCCTGGGTTACACAGCTGCTTCAGGTAGAATCTTCTTTTAAACAATAGTTTGCTATTTGAATGCTTTTGCACTTTGCTCCGTAATTGATTGGGCGTGGCAATGGTTTGTACGTTACAGCATTCCATCGGATCGGAGCTCAGAAATACAAGATACAGGAGCAGTTATACAGGCAAATAAATCCTTACCATCATATTTATTTATATATTTTACCAAATATTTACCAACAGGTCTGTAATGAGAATTGTTCATCCAAACAAGGTTGAAACTTTCTATAAGTTTCAGCTTCGTATTTTTTAAAACACTGACATTCAGTTTAGTTTCATTTGTACAGTGCTTGTAACAATAGATGTAGGTTTATGTTTAATTCTGCTGTATAGAGTATTGGATATTTAACCTATTTGAGTTTGTCTCCACATTACTTATAAGAAAATGAAAGAACTGCGATGGACACAATTATGGACATCAATGACTATGAAGGTAAAAAAAAAATGTAATAATGTATTCAAGCATCTAAAAATACTTTAGCACCATGTTAATGTAGCAGTATATCATGAGAAATAGCATTTTTTGTGTAGTTTTAAAGGAGATAGGTTCGGGTTAGTTTTATAATTTTATATCATGTCTTTATTAAATATATAGCTGAAGTCCAAGGCTATAGTTTTAACTGTTTGTTGTAGCGGTGGATGCGATGGATGGAGTGAAACTCAGAGAGGGCGATATTGCTGTCTCTAGCAGAAGTCAGAAAAGCTGTTTTGCTCAAAGCTGTTTATGGTCCAGATCCGTAGATGGACACGTTTACATCGCATACACACTCTCACCCGAGTACAGTAAGTTACTTTTCCCTTCGCAACACATTTACATTTACATTTATTCATTTAGCAGACGCTTTTATCCAAAGCGACTTACAAATGAGACACACTCACACACCAGTGGTAGCAGAGCTGCATGCAAGGTGCTAGCTTGTCATTGGGGGCGGCTTAGGGTTCAGTGTCTTGCCCAAGGACACTTCGGCATGGGATCCCCCGGGCCGGGATTCCAACCACCAACCCTACGATTAGTGGATTAGTGGACAACCCGCTCTACCGACTGAGACACAGCCACAGCCATACACACTCTCACACTCTCTCTCTCTGTCACTCACTATACGGCTCTTCTCATACATTCCCATTCTTTAGCTGAAGCAGAACACCGAACTATAAAGCAAGGGATGTGTCTGATTGAGAGTGACACGTGTGTGCGCTTTGTACCCAGAACACACCAGAGAGACTTCCTGGACATTCAGCCTAAAACTGGGTAAGAAAATAAAAGATCGTTTAAATTCATGTTACCTTACAGTAATAAATTAACATACATGATGAAAGAAATTGTGCATATAAGGCAAATAAACTTGAATAATTCTTAGTACATTCTTAACATGTATGAAACCATAAGTGAAGATTGGTGGCACTCTAATGTGTAATGTGTGTTAGGTCAGGTTCATTGCGTGTTCATTACAGGTGTTGGTCATACTTGGGTTCGAGTGGAGGCAGACAGACTCTCTCCTTGCAAAGTCCGGAGTGTGTGAGCTCTGGAGTTGTTTCTCATCAACTCATGCATGTGCTTGGATTTGTACACGAACAGTCACGTGCTGATCGTGATAAATATGTCACAATCATGTGGTCCAAAATTTGGAAAGGTAAACAGACACCCACACACACAGAAGTACTGTGTTAGCACGTATATACATGTAACGGGTTGTATTCAGAGTTGATTTAAAAAAAAAAAACAACCTTTTTGTGGACTTTAAACAAACAATATTATTATTAAATGAATAGTCTTTAAATTTAAAATGGTCTTCTAATGATATCCCATAGTGTTTTTGAGTGTACAGTGGTGTGAAAAAGTGTTTGCCCCCTTCCTCATTTCCTGTTCCTTTGCATGTTTAAACATGCAAAGGAACAGGAAATGAGGAAGGGGGCAAACACTTTTTCACACCACTGTATATACAACCACAAATCTCATTCCAGTTGCACAATGTGCCCTACCCTGAGCACACACGACCCACTATAAATCACAGGAATTTCAGTCCAAACTAACCTCTTTTCTTAAGGATAGAGTGCGGTTCTGCTGCGCACTTTACATCTTGCAGCTGTACATTTAATCACACTCAAACTTCATCCTGTTCTTGGCTTAACTAAAGACATGAAGAATCCCATTCAGTACAGGTATGGGGGAAATCTACCATAACGCTGGACTAAATGACTCCACAGTGTCGTGTCTCAGTTATTCATGATTCTGATTTGAACGTGAGCATGTTCTTCTTGCACACTGGTATTAGTTTATGGATCTGAGTAATCAGTATAGTGAATTAAAAGTGAGGTAAAATAGTACACACTCCATGCACACATTACGACTTCATGACCTCTATTTAAAGTAGTGGCTTCTTGTGGCTTCATTAATTTGTGTGCACAGGTAAGTCAGAGTACAAATGTTTGGGGTTTTTTTTTTAAAGTAAAATAACAGGATGTGCTGGATCAGCTGCTATTTTTGATCAATGATTGTGATAATTACAAGTAGGAAAATTATATGTGCAGCAATATATTGACAAAATCCCGAACTCATTAACACTTCTGCTGTGGCGTGCTCAGTGGTATGTTTGTTTTGCAGATCATGTAAGGAACTTTGGGAAGTTTAAGATGAACAACATGGACATGCCTTATGATTATGGTTCCATCATGCACTTTGGAAAGTATGCTATTTATTGTGTGGCTTGTAGTAGTGAATACAACTGATTGCACCTCCTTTAAACCCTTTTTGGGTCATTTAACATAATAATGAAACTTAAGGTCACATGACATGAGAAAACAGGTGTCCAATTCGAGAACTGTGCCTAGAAGTTATGAATGTATGACCTCATTCTTTTATCACACCATTCACTGCTTTTAATGCTTTTAAACTTTAATAACATCATTAAACAAGTCCACTCACACATTAACCACTATGAGTCCATTTAAAATGAGTGAAAAACCCTTTCATAACCACATGATATGTACATGTTATAATATACAGGTGAATAAAGGCTCAAAAGAGCAGTATTGTTTTCCTCTGTGTTTGCAGGTACACAGGCTCTGAGGATGGTGATGCTACCATTGTGCCAAAACGAAGCTGGAATATTAAACTGGGACAAAGACTGGGTCCAAGTGAACTTGATGTCATGAAAATCAATAAACTCTACAAATGTATTTAGTAATGCAATTATGTATATAATGTATATAACAGAAAGCAATATAAAGCTGATCACAAACACTTCCTCCATCCATCCATCCAGAAGAAGAATGGGGCACAAGGCAGGGTACACCCTGGACAGGGTGCCAGGGCACAATCACATACACACTCACACACCCATTCATACACCCAGGGCCCTGTGTGGGTGGAGTTTGCATGTTCTCCCCGTGCGTCGGGGGTTTCCTCTGGGCACTCCGGGTTCCTCCCCCAGTCCAAACACATCACAAACACTTATTTAAGTATCATTTTTAATGCTTAGCACTATTCATAACTAATTTATTAACACAATTCATTGAAGTATGTATTTTAATTTGAAATGTTTGCTCTGAACCTATCATGTTATGTTTGAATCATTACATATAAACCTGCATTAATTAATATAAATTAATAAATTATATACTTGGTTAAAAAACATGGTTCCCTTCATCTCACTGGCACGCGGTTTTGAAAACTTTTCTACATTATCTGTGTATACACAAAAAACTGCTTGATTCGGTTGTTTTGAATGTATGTAACGGTAAAAAAAAAAAAAAGCCACTCATGGTGTTTAGGGTCAAACTGACATTACATGGAAAATGACTGGGAAATGTGAAAATATGAGTTTATTTTTCCATTTGTTAAATAAAATCTATAAATCCGACATAAATCCACACAGAAATGAAGGCCTGGTACTAGAACACAAATGCAATGTAGATCACACACACACACACACACACACACACACACCACATACCATACACACGCCACGTGTTCTTCACACGCCATACACACGCCACGTGTTCTTCACACGCCATACACACGCCACGTGTTCTTCACACGCCATACACACGCCACGTGTTCTTCACACGCCATACACACGCCACGTGTTCTTCACACGCCACATGCCATACACACGCCACGTACCATACACACCCCACATGCCATACACACGCCACGTGTTCTTCACACGCCACACGCCATACACACGCCACGTGTTCTTCACACGCCATACACACGCCACGTGTTCTTCACACGCCATACACACGCCACGTGTTCTTCACATGCCATACACACGCCACGTGTTCTTCACACGCCATACACATGCCACGTGTTCTTCACATGCCACATGCCATACACACGCCACGTGTTCTTCACATGCCATACACACGCCACGTGCCATACACACGCCACGTGCCATACACACCCAACGTGCCATACACACGCCACGTGTTCTTCACACACATGCCATACACACGCCACGTGTTCTTCACACGCCATACACACGCCACGTGTTCTTCACATGCCATACACACGCCACGTGTTCTTCACACGCCATACACACGCCACGTGTTCTTCACACGCCACATGCCATACACACGCCACGTACCATACACACCCCACGTGCCATACACACGCCACGTGTTCTTCACATGCCATACACACGCCACGTGTTCTTCACACGCCATACACACGCCACGTGTTCTTCACACGCCATACACACGCCACGTGTTCTTCACACGCCACATGCCATACACACGCCACGTGTTCTTCACACGC
>JAFFST010013926.1:14189-28707 GCA_022414735.1 Noturus placidus | reverse complement strand
ATATATAAGGGGCGCACGGTGGCTTAGTGGTTAGCACGTCCGCCTCACACCTCCAGGGTCCGGGGTTCGAGTCCCGTCGGGGCCATGTGTGTGCGGAGTTTGCATGTTCTCCCCGTGTGTCGGGGGTTTTCTCCGGGTACTCAGGTTTCCTCCCCCAGTCCAAAGACATGCATGGTAGGTTGATTGGCGTGTCTATGAATGTGAGAGTGTATGTGATTGTGCCCTGCAATGGACTGGCACCCTGTCCAGGGTGTACCCCGCCTTGTGCCCGATGCCTCCTGAAAAGGAGTGAGCGGCTGAAGATGGATGGATGGATGGATATATATATATATATATATATATATATATATTTTTTTTTTGGTTTGGTTTCAGATGTCATCACAGCGATCGTGATGGCTAAAATTAGCATTAATTTTAGCCATCACGATCGCTGTGATGACATCTGAAACCGAACCAAATCTGACTTTAGGACAGAATGGAGTGGAAGTGATTGATTGTGGGTAGGATGGCATTTAAAATGAGGGCACAGGAGGGAAGCTGGGTGGTAGCGATGCAATAGCCATCCACTTTGGCCACATCCATGCTGCTCTCTTATTCATGAATGAAACTTGTATTTTGAAATCATCTCACATCTTCCAAATAGGCTGGACTCAAATGTTCAGAGGATACAATTACTAGGAAATTGCAGCTCTGCTTCACATAATCTGATATAATGGATTATTGGTAATGAAGCTGAAATGATTAAACATATTTAACCATTTAGTTCTTGGAACTCTGATTTTATAACCACTTAGCACCTGGGAATGATGGCAGTTTATAACGTTTTTGCATTCAAAATGATTTCCATAAAGCAGCCCATGGGATTAGTGTTAATTATTGGTTATTACTAATGCATTTCTGTACTGTGAACTCCGAACTTTTGCTTTTTTTGTACTAAACCTGGATGGGCTTTCAGCTGTGTCCTTGTCCCCATCAATGCAGGAATAATTGTTATAAAAAATCATTAGTGACACAAGTGATGAGGTGATATCATGACATGGATATAAAAAAAAAAATCATATTGTATCCCATATACACTGACCTGAACAGATTAAAAATCTCTGCCCAGACATGGTAAGAAAGCACACAAAACAAGGGACACTGACAAAAAGAGATCCTTGTGATGCCTCTCAAATGTAAGCCGTAGACAAAGGTCTGGCAACTGTCTGAACTTATTTACATCTCTATTAATCGGGAGGCTCTTTAGGGCACAGGGCTGGAGGGAGAGGTTGGGGGGGGGGGGGTTATCCCCTCTGAATGTAGCACTCCTGCAACACTGGAGCAAAAGGGTTTTGTTGTGGCTCAAAAGGACACTGTGCTTTTAGCGTGAGATGGTGGGAGAGGGCAGCAGGGGGTCACAGCTTAATATTCCAGACATCTTTAAAAGGAGAGAACAAGAGAAAACATGAAGGAGATAACGAAAGGACATGCAATAGTAATAAATATGCAGGTCTGTAAAGGTGTTTCTAAATAGTAAACAATGTACTGAAGACTATTTTATGGTTAGTGAGCAGGTGTACAGTGCTGATATACTGACGTAAGGAAAATCTAACCATTCCATCTATACTGTTGTTGACTTGACATATGACACACCACACAGGGAAAACTATCAAAGAAACACAAGCTGAACCTGGGACTCAGAACCATATTGTTAGACTAATATATCAGGCCATTTAGGACTGATGATTAAATGACGGCCTTTAAGATGAGTAGAGAAAATGAAACCTTTTCTCTATTTCCCATACTCATGCATACTTCTATAGTACATTCATATCGGCATTGAAATCTTTAAACTTATACTATAGTATGAGCTGTAGACAGTTTTTTTTTTCATTGTGACCCTTTTCTAATTTTTAACCTTTAAAAAAAATTCTGTACCTCCATTCCATACTGTATCGTGCTTCCCTCACCCCTTCTCTCACCCCTCATCCCTCACTCTATCTCTCTCTCTTGTCCTCACCATGCAGATCTGTATATTCACAAATGAGAGCTATTCATCCTTGCCCGCAGTGGCATTCTTCAGCTGTCCTCGCCACTGCCTCAGCCTCTCCGCTCCGGCCTTTGTGCTCAGCGCGAAGCCCCTTCATCCACACTGTTCATCATCTTGATGGTGGAGCTTTATCTTGCTTTAGTGCAGCTGCTTTCAGCCTATCAAAAGTGCTGAGGGATACAAGGAGAATGGAGAGAGAGAGAAAAAGAGAGACTGAGACTGAGAGTAAGAGAGAGAGAGAGAGAGAGAGAGAGAGAGAAAGAGAGACATAGAGAGTGCAGGAGATAGCGGGGAATGGCCAGTGCCCACTAGAAGGGATAATTTGTACTTTCTCAATAAATAAGGAGGACAGGCTAATTACTGGCTTAACAAGGGCAGACCGTGGATCCTCATGTCAAAAGGACAGGCATAATTATCAACCATCAAAGTGCATTCATATGGCAGCACAAAGGAGAGAGGTGGATGGAGAGAGAGGCAGAGTGAGAGAGGCAAGGGAGGGGGACTTGTAGCAAATGGATCTGGCTAATAAACATTGGTGAGTGCAGCACGATGCAGGCACATTAGGACTATCTGACATGGCGAGACTGGGTCCAAAAAGACAAGAGGCATGCTCCGGAAGAGGAGGAGAAAGGGGAGAAAGAGAGGAGAATGATAATTAAAAGAATGGCTGACGGCGGGCTGAGGCATAGGCTGGGTGAAAAAGGGCTCTGCTAGTGGTCTTAAAGGTGACCCTTTAAGAAAGCTGAGGGCATTCTATTCGAGATGCCCTCTTTTGTAGAACGAGCCACAATAGCTCGAGATCACCAAGACTGGAGGTCAGCAGAGGTCAGTGAAGTTGGGCTGTAGCTCCTTTGAATGCTCTGTCAGACACACGGAGGACAGAGTAACACCAGGTGGGTTGTGACCAATTTAATTTGGATGAATTGAGCATGAAGAGTGCCCATATTTAAAAGGGGAACCAATCAATAGCCACCGTTCTTTGTGTAAAACAATGAAGGAGAATTCCTGGCCCTCTCTGTAAAGCGTGAGAGAGACTGTAGGGGCTGATGAAGGAAATGAGGTCTTGCAGAGGAGAGAGGGGTGGAGGAAAAGGGGCAGTGGGTTAGAATGAGTCGTGCATGAGGTTAGAGGGAAGGGCTGAAAACCAGCCTAGGACAATGTCAATATTATACAGATTCACGTGGATGCACCATAAATTGTATGTTTATGAAAACCCACAATAAGACAATAAATTGCAATAAAAATGGGGAATAATTGTTCCTCTGTAGTGCTATACAGCATGACACTTGATATTTAGTGATAGGGTCACTTCCATTAAATTTTTGTATCGGTTATTCTTGTAATAGAATGTTTTGTCTTATACTAGAGTTCTAGATTTATACTATAGGTAAGTATAAATGATTAGGAATAAATAAAATAAAATAACTGTTTGTCTATAATGATTTATAAGACAAGTCATATAGTGAAATGGTGACACTCATTCCAACATCATTATTTATTAAACAAATTGATGTGCATGCGATAGTAATGCAGTAATAGTACATTTTATTCATTGCCCTTTGCGCATCATATCCATATAAGAGATTTGAGACATGACAGAACAGAAAATAGATTCACTTTTGACACTTTTGACAGTGTTCTGGTCTGTATGTGTTCATTCCATGGATCCTTTTATGCATGTCAGGTTTTCTTTTGGTTCCCATATTGTATTCATTTTACCAAGAAGTTCTGCTACAGTAAAAACAGCTCAAATATAGGTGCATCTGGAGTGCACTCCCAGTTACCCACTGACACTAGAGGAGCTACAGTAGGTCTGAGTAGGTTCGGTGTGAGTGTGTCTAAATGAGTAGAAAGAACTTTAATGGCAGACAAATAATAAAAAGCAGAGCAAACATCCGGGCAGAGGAGAACCTTAAGCCTTAAGATTGGGTTTCACAGGAAATGGGAAGCAGGGATACAACACACACATGCACAGAAACCCAAAGTGTAGACCACAGCCAAGCTGACTAACAGCCAGCTCTCTACTGGCTGTGGATAAAGGTGCAGGCAGAGTCTGAAACCACTCAGTATCTCCACTCCTCCCTGCCCCTTAACCTCCATCTGGAGCAGTGCCCGAGCCAGGCTTTATTAGAAAGAACAGTGTTCACTTCTGCAATAAAGGAAGGCATTGGTTGAAACCATATGTGACGACTTTCAAGCACGAACCTGAATTGTGCCACAATTACCATGTGTGTGGGTGTGTTTGCGCATGTGAACTTTAACTGTATGCGTGTGTCCACTGAGAACTTTGGCCACTATATGTGGATGTGGATATCTGTATTTTCTCTATGGGCACATTTATAAGACCTCTAATGGAGGCCTTTGAGAGCACTTGTGGTGTGCTCGAGTATTAATTAAAATGAAAATCAGTTTAGCACAGACCACAAGTGGAACGGAAGTTTGTTATTCTGGGTTAAAAATGAACCAAACGCATGGCAGAAGCTTAAGGAAGCAGTTGCAAGATGTGGAATTGGCGTATTAATTTAAAATATATCACATTTGCATAAATTAAAAATAAAGTATTGCATACTCTAGGTATGAATGAGTGTGCTTTGCACCCAATGGTCAGACCATAGGCTCTTGGTCCACGACATCCCTGACTAGTGTAAAGCAGTTACTAAAGTTAAATGAATGACGAATGATTAAAATATAATATAATGTCTATATGTATATATTTATACAATTGATTTAAACAAGCTTTGGGATTTCCAAAGTTTTCAGTGACTTCTTCAGTCTTGCCTTTTTATCATTCTGAAATTACAGTTTTCTTTTTCTTCCCTCCTGACAGAATCTCTGATACCATGTGATACAAACAGCCTCTCAACTATAGTGTACATCTAATATTGCGCACTATATCAGACGTCATTCCATTAGGACCAGCTCATTAAAAAAGAGCAGACAACTCAGTGACAGCCTTCATGTGTCTGAACAGATTTTCTCAAAATGATACCATGCTCCCATCTAATCCATGTTGAATTGGTTTGTCTGGTGTACACCTCTAAACAGGTACACCCAGTGGTGTGACACTGGACATCATACATAATAATGCATCTTTTGCCGGACTGATGGCTTGAAAAATAAGACAAAAGGTCAACAAACAAATGGCTGGCTGGCCACAGACAAATGAGATCATAGCTGAAATTGCTAATTATGTGCATTTTATTTCCACAGCTTACAACAGGTATAAACATAATGGACAGTCTGCTGTGTTGACTAAAATCACAACCTCTCACCCAGATCCATTAGAATACATTATGGAAATAAGCGTTGTTGTGATTTTAATTTAAAGCCTCATACGAAAGAAGGAAAATCATCCGGTCATGTCTAAACCTGCTGTTAATCCAGAGAGAAAAAAGACAGAGAGAGAGAGAGAGAGAGAGAGAGAGAAAGAGAGAGAGAGAGAAAGAGAGAGAGAGAGAGAGAGAGAGAGAGAGAGAGATTTTAATATGAGGAATCAGTTGCTGAGCGTAAAGTGCACCTATTACAGACCTTTCTGCAGCAAATTATCCTGTGCTACCTTTCAACATCGGTATGCTAATTTCATATTCAACCCTGGGCTGTAGGGGCGTATTTTATTTATTTTTTTTTTTGAGGGGACAAGGAGAGGAAGTGCTTAATTCGGCAGTCTGGAATGGAAAAAAGTGCCAGGACTCAGGGTAAATTGTCAGCCTCCAGTGTACAGAGCCTGTCACTGAATCAGAGTGTGATGGGCTAATCTGCTCCCTTTAGTGTGTTTGTTCTCCTGAGCTGAGCCAGTTTAGTGAACAGCGGACCCGGATAAATAGATGAACAATGTAAAAGACAGCTTGTAACAGACAGCAAGTAATGGGAGTGTATAGAGCTTGAGATCAAGACAGAGTGAGAGAGATTATTAGCAGAGCATTTTAAGCAAACTTACTTAGCCGTGAGATACTTTATGTTTAATATGTGTATGTTGAGTGCTTACTTATATATCGTATATGAGGCAAGTCAGCACACATGTTTTCCAACTTTTGTACAGTCATCTTCAGAATGATTGACACCATTTGTAAAGATGGACATGAAAAAGATGGAAACGTCTAAGTGGTTAACTAACTTAATCTCTTATTAAAAATATGAGATAAATATAACCTTTAATTGAAGTAAAGTTACTCTGAGAAAAAAAGAAAAGCCTTATATTTTTAACAAAATCATGCATCACAATTGAAAAACTGAAACACTTTCATATTTATTGTACTTGTGTAAGTTCCCTTGAGTTTTTAGGAACTTTTAACTTCTATTTTACTTCTGTTTCTGTGGGTTATAAATATGAGGTTAGACAATAGGTGAGGTCAAATTATTTTGTTCATTAATTAATGTATTGAAGATTAAAGAAGATGTAAATGAAATGAGAGAAAAATGTGTTGATCTTCATAAATTAACTTCACTTTAATTGCAATAATTTTAAAACAGCTGTAATAAACATGGATCAATGGTCAGGTTGCAACTTTTCAAGGGTTGACAAGGTTTTCTTTGAAATAAATTAATTAAGGACTGTGTCTGTAATATCTGCAGACAATTACAGACAATTTCACTATTTCTAATTTCATTTTCAAACTGTTCTTAACTATCAAACTTGCCTGTAAATGTAAACCCAGGAAAACCTTGCTTGTATATCGGTCCTCCTCAGTGTCAGAGTGAGAATAGCTGCCATATCTCACACTCATTGAGGCTGGTAATGGACGTGCTGCTGATGTGAGCAGTACCGTAGTGATGCCCTCCACACATCATCCCAGCCACAAATGGCTCCTTCAGTCAAAGTGCCTCAAGAGGGAACCAGGCTTGCTGGCACTCAGCGGCTCACCCTTTCCCACCCTGCTCTGCCAAGAATGAGAAGGGTCCTCCATTTTTCTGACAAGCTTGTCCTTCAACTTATTGATCAGCAGCGAAAGAACATCCTCACGATAGCTGCTAATAGAAAGTGCAGTTCATCAGCCAGTGCCTGCTGATCCCCTGCACAGACACTCAGATCTATAAAGGCCACCCAACTAACCTTTTCCCTTTTTAACGTCCCACCATCAGCTTTCTCTTTCTGTATTTATTTATTTATTTTGTTTTGTGAAGGAGTGATATACTTCTGTTATTTGTCTCACTGTCATAACTGATACACATACAAAAAACTAATCACAGAAGAATCTTTAAAAAATATATTTATTAACAACTATAGTTTGAGCAGGAAGGCAATTTAATTGGAATATTTATGTATCTTTGCTGAAGTCTTTTTTGTGAGTAGCATAGTCAGCTTGTTAATAATAATAATAATAATAATAATAATAATAATAATAATAATAATAATAATAATAATAATAATAATAATAATCATAAATCCTTAGATTTATCGAACACTTTTCTAGACACTCAAAGCACTTTACATTGTCTGGGGGGTAATTTGTGGGCGGTTGTGGCTCAGGTGGTAGAGAGGGTTGTCCACTAATCCTAGGGTTGGCGGTTTGACTCCACATGCTGAAGTGTCCTTGGTCAAGACACTGAACCCCAAGTTGCTCCCGATGGCAAGTTAGTGCCTTATAGCTCTGCTACCATTGGTGTGCGTGTGTGTGTGTGTGTGTGTGTGTGTGTGTGTGTGTGAATGGGTGAATGAGACACAGTGTATGGTGCATCCAGAAAGTATTCACAGCGCTTCACTTTTTCCACATTGTATGTTACAGCCTTATTCCAAAATGGATTAAATTAATTATTTTCCTCAAAATTCTACAAACAATTCCCCATAATGACAACGTGAAAGAAGCTTGTTTGAAATCTTTGCAAATTTATTTAAAATAAAAAACAAAAAAAAAAAGCACATGTACATAAGTATTCACAGCCTTTGCTCAATACTTTGTTGAAGCACCTTTGGCACCAATTACAGCCTTAAGTCTTTTTTGAGTATGATGTTACAAGCTTGGCACACCAATTTTGGCACAGTTTCTCGCATTCTTCTTTGCAGGACCTCTCAAGCTCCATCAGGTTGGATGGGGAGTGTCGTTGCACAACCATTTTCAGATTTCTCCAGATAAGTTCAATCTGGTGCAAGTCTGGGCTTTGGCTGGCTCACTCAAGGACATTCACAGAGTTGTCCTGGAGACACTCCTTTGTTATCTTGGCTGTGTGCTTAGGGTCGTTGCCCTGTTGGAACATGAACCTTCACCCCAGTCTGAGGTCCAGAGTGCTCTGGAGCAGGTTTTCATCAAGAATGTCTCTGTACACTGCTGCATTCATCTTTCCCTCGATCCTGACTGGTCTCCCAGTTCCTGCCGCTGAAAAACATCCCCACAGCATGATGCTGCCACCATCATGCTTCACTGTAGGGATGATATTGGTCAGATGGTGACTGGTGCCTGGTTTCCTCCAGACATGACACTTGCCATTCAGGCCAAAGAGTTCAATCTTTGTTTCATCAGACCAGAGAATTTTGTTTCTCATGGTCTGAGAATCCTTCAAGTGGGTTGTCATGTGCCTTTTACTAAGGAGTGGCTTCCGTCTAGCCACTCTACCATACAGGCCTGATTGGTAGAGTGCTGCAGAGATGGTTGTTCTTCTGGAAGTTTCTCCGCTCTCCACAGAGACACACTAGAGCTTTGTCAGCATGACCATTGGGTATTTAGCCACCTCCCCAACTGAGGCCCTTCTCCCCCGATCGCTCAGTTTGGCTGGGCGGCCAGCTCTAGAAAGAGTCCTGGTGGTTCCAAACTTCTTCCATTTATGGATGATGGAGGCCAATGTGCTCATTGTGTAGCATCTGTAGTGTGTAGCATCCACCTGAATGACACGACGACTATCTCAACTCTTTAGGTGGGAAGAATCTACAGTGAGTGACTGAAATGAAAGACTGATTACATGGTAACAGTCCAAATAACACCAAATAAGTTCATTTGTGTGGCTGCACATTGGCACAGCAGTTCCATGAGCCCAAGTTCAGTTCTCAGTCTGTGTAGAGTTTAGCCCTTGGTTCTCTGGTTTCCATCCACAAACATGACAGTAGGTAGATTGATGAGACTAAATTTCCCCTAGGTGTGAATGATTGTCTGAATGTTTGTATGCATGGTGGCCTGCATTGCTCTGTGATGTTCTGAGTTCCCATCAAGTATGTTTTGGCACTTTGCTACCAGTGATCCATTGTCCCACTGACCAGCATCATGCAGTTACTGAAGATGAATGAATGAATCAATGAATAAACTGTTTATTTCCACTTTTTTTTTTTTTTTTTTTTTAGGACGGCACAAAGAGTTGACAATAACCTTTCAAAAGGAGCGAGCAATGATGGTTGGTGCAGCAGTCAGCTATTTATATGAACATACACCAGTTAATGACATTCTTCTATGTGTGGAAGTATACCACATTTACATTTATTCACTTAGGAGACGCTTTTATCCAAAGTGACTTAGAAATGAGGAAATACAAGCAAAGCGATATATCAAGCAGAGAACAATACAAGTTGTGCCACCATACAAGATTTTTAATTGAATTCTAGAGAAGCAATGTGTGCAGAGTAGAGGTGTAGGAGCCAGTGTAAGTGCAGATAAGGGGGTCGGTTAGGGGTTATGTAAGTGTGGGTTTAACCACTTTTTGAAGATAATATATTTCTTACTTGGATGGACAAAGAGAGCTTTCGTGGTCTTTTTTCAGTGAAATGAGGGGGAAACATTTCTTACTGAGAAATGAAATGAGAGTGATCCTCCATATCCACACAGTCCACAGGCCTTCAGTAAACCTCCCGCTTTTACTTAACAGGCCACTGTTCTACAGCGATAAGGTGATGCCATAGAGTAGTCAAACTGTTAGAATAACAGCCTTGTTGTTTTTCTGCTTTATAATATGCATTTGGTTTATAGTAAGATGTATTAGTACCGTGTACAATATTTTGCCAGATATCAAAACTGGAAAGGCTAAAACTAAAAACTTTAAACTCCTGAATGCTAGTTTCTGTTAGATTTGCTTCACAATAAGCTGAATTTTCTGTGATAAGTGTTTCCAGATACACTAATGGCTAAGGAGATTTATTTTACCAGTTCTCTGGTTACTTGTGCTTTGCCAGTTGGACCATCCGCATGCAAACCAAGCCCTCAACAAATCATTTGAAACTACACAAAAATACTGACAAGCTTTATGAAAAACTGATCTCCTTGTAATTCAAGGCATATACAACCATTTATCTGATGCAATGATCCAGAGTTGAACAATGCTAGAAAAAAAGATTATTCAAAACAAACATTCATGTCAAACACCCTAGTAAATAAACTCTAGGTTTACTTTGTTTCAATGTCATAAAGACCTACGAGTGGCAGTAGTAATATGCTTCCTCAGAGCAACATTCACATCGCAGACACTAAAAGCCGATATTAACTAAATGCCTCCAGCCATAATATATTCTGCCATATTTTTGTATGAGCAGGATGGATAGACTGTGTGGTTATATTTCAGTCTATCAGTCAGCGTAAAAGACTGGCCTCGCCTCGGCAAGCACCCTCTCATTTCTGACAACCTGAGCCCACAAGGGCCATAAAGCCACTCGCAATGCCCAGCTCATCAGGGATTATAGCCTTACCTGCACTGCCACGTCACACTGCACCATTCTCTACTGCCAAAACAGCCCATCTACTTATGCCTAAGGAAATGGAAACCTATCACATCTGCATTCATAAATTCATTGGAAAAATGCCAGAAAATGTAAATAGTAGGGAAGTAATTGTTTGTGCCATAGTAGGATGTCAAAAGGCACACATCTCATCTGACATCCTGATTGGAGCCAACGCGACTCAATTTCCCTTGTTTTTGTGGATGAGGGCAGAAAACGAGGCTTTGATGGCATTGTAATGTGCTACAGGCTCTCTCATTGAAAACAGACGGCCTTAGAAATTGTCGATGATAAGAAATACATCCCAACTAGCTTATTTTACTGACAGTGTACCATTCCGCAGGAGTGCTAGAAATAGTGCAAGGCCACAGTCGGAATGGTGCCCCTGAGAGAGCAGGATGGAGTCATAGATGGCCCAATGTACACACATACATTATGAATATGAAGGGAGGGAAATACTGTGAGCAAACAATCTATTCTGATGCTTGTACGAGTTTCTCAATAGATACTATGCATTCAGTAATGTAGCAAAAGAATACTGTGTATAACAAAAATTGTGAAACAGACATAAACATCTACATGCTGATTACCAAGTTGCAATTTAATGGACTACTGGGCAAGGATTTGGCACAAATTATCAACAAAAAAACCTCTGTAAACTCGGTCCAAAAACAACTAAATCTGCCCGCTCAATTAAAACTACGACAGCCTTTTTAAATCAAAGAAAATTACAATAATTATCGCAACACCTCTGTTATTACTGAAAGCTATACCAGGATTCTGGATCTCATTCAGACTCGGCTGTCCCAAATGCCTGGGTGAAAGAAGTGCACATTTTTGATACAGTTAATGACAGTCAGTTAATGAGAGACGGGACAGCGCATGTCTGGCCCAGCCTCATCTGTACTTACTTTAAGTGATGATTTGTGATATGCTTTGTGCATGCCAGAAACACAACACCCACACTTAACCTATAAGTATGATAAATACTTTTGAATATAGACTGGATAATGTAAACAGGGTTTTAAATCATTTATTTTAGACAAGTATACAGTTACCAATAACTTTTTTGGTTATCCAAAGAGGGTTAGATAGAAAATTGCACAGAAAATTAGATAGAGAGAAAATTAGATAGATAGTTAGGTAGAAAATTATGTCCTCAAAATGAAATGTATGGAATCAGTTACCTCACTTTCATCATAATGCAAACCCAATAGTTACTTCTAAGGGCCAATGACAAGCCAGTCAATAGTAATGTGAGGTTTCTTCAGTAGCAGTCTAATGATGCACTATGGAATTGAAACAGACCAGTCAACACTAGCAAGAGCTAGCAAAGTAGCAAGGTAACACTAGCAAGAGCTGGAGCTATACACGCAACATTCAAGGAAAGTGAACTCATTTACTCAATCAATCATAAGGTACCAACAGACACAAAATGCAACAGTGGAACTGTGTTTGTATCTAAAATAATAATGGCAGGCCTTTAAAAACAAGCAGTGGCACCGTGAAAATACTGGCTGTCATTCTCCAGCCAAATTAGCATAAAGCAAGCCATTAGACAGACCTTTCTATATGTTGGAGAAACCTCCAGCAAAGCTTATCAGAAGACCACAAATTCATTATTTTTTAATACAAGGATGAAGAGTCAGTGATGGCCACAGACTGCCAACACATACACTATTGAAAACCATGATTCATGACTCACCTGGCATACTTATGAGTGCCATGATCTGAAGGTGATGTTAATAGTGCATTAACACCATTTATACTCTAGTGCTGTTGAGTCTTCAACTCTGATGGCCAGAAGGTGATGATTAGTTTCCATAACAGCACAGCTCCACATGTCACAATTTTGCATCAATCCACTCATTATATACAGTGCCCTGCAATAATGTTGGCACCCTTAGTAAATATGAGCAAAGAAGGCTATGACAATTGTTTTATTGTTTAAGCTTTTGATCATTTGTTCAAAATATTCACAAAAATACTCTCATGGATCTCATGGATATCAAACAATTGCAAATTCAACAAAGGTTTATCAAAGAAGACAATTTTGTTAAATATAGTTGTGCAATAATTATTGGCACCCCTATGAGTTCATATGAGAAAAATATATTAGAAGAATATTCCCATTGATATTTTACATATTTTATTAAGTACACATGGGTGACTAGGAACAGGAAATTGTTCATGACTTCCTGTTTCACAGGGGTACAAATATGTGGTAACACATAGGCCAAATTCCCTTAGTCATTCATAACAATGGAAAAGACCCAGGAATATAGCCGTGATATGTGGTAAAAGGATGTTGAGCTTCACAAAATGGGAAGTGGCTCTAAGAAAATTGCACAAGCATTGAAATGCCCATTTATACCATCAGTGCAATAATTAAGAACTTCCAGTCAACTGGAAAGGTTATGAATCAACCTAGAATTGGACATGTGTCTATATTGTCTCAACACATAGTGAAGAAGATGGTTCGAGTGTCCAAAAAATCTCCAACGATAACAGCTGGAGAAGTGCAGAAGTTAGTTGTGTCTTGGGGTCAGAAAGTCCACAAAACTAAAACTCTACATCACAACAAGTTGCTTTCTACTCGTGTCCAAAAACAAATTCAAGCATCTTCAGTTTTCCAGACACTACTGGAACTTCAAATGGGATTGGGTTCTACGGTCAGGTGAAACCAAAATAGAGCTTTTTGGCAATAAACACCAGAGGTGGTTTTGGGACACACAGAGAGATGGACCTGGACATTTTGTTAGGATACATGGCATCATGAACTCTATCAAATATCAACAGATATTAAATAAAAACCTTACTGCCTTTGCCAGAAAGCTTAAAATGGGCCGTGGTTGGATCTTCCAGTATGACAATGATCCAAAACATACATCAAAATCAACACAAAAATGGTTTACTGACCACAAAATCAAGGTCCTGCCATGGCAATCCCAGTGCCCTGACGAGAAACCCATAGAAAACCTGTGGGTTGAACTGAAGAGGAAAGTCCACCAGCATGGACCTCGAAATTTGAAGAATCTGGAGAGATTCTGTATGAAGGAATGGTCTCAGATCACTTGTCATGTATTCCCCAACCTCATCAGGCATTACATGGGAAGACACAGAGCTGTTATCTTGGCAAAGGGAGGTAGCACAAAGTATTGACTAAAAGGGTGTCAACAATTGTTGCACGTCTATATTTAACAAATACATTTTTTTTTGTATAAACCTGTGTTTTGTTTGCAATTTTTTTGATATCCATGAGTAGTTTTGAGATTTTTTTTTTAACAAAAGATCGAAGGTTAAATAATAAAGAATAAAAATAAATTTAGAGAAACAGTTGGGACATGCTTTTATAGGAAAATAATCAACTTTCTCACCAAGGTAAAGCCACATCACAGCACTTAATGTTGCTTAATGTTTGTGAATCTGTATCAGATAATTTCCTAAACTATTAAACCTCACTTGGGGAATAACTATTGACCTCTGATCAGCATGCACATGTGAAATAATGTAAGAGTTTTGTGTATCTTTTTTTCTCTCACTTTTGGATGTTAAATATATTGCCATTCTCTACTGAGGAAAGCAGCTAAGACTGTGAACAAATACACATACATTAAGCCATAACTTGTAAGTGAAGTTCTGCTGACATGAATAAAGTTAAATGCCAACATACCATTTAAGATGGAAAGGGCAGTAGCACACCCAACCTTTGTAGTATGTCATTCAGAGTGATTCAGAAATAAAATGGTACTTCACTCCTCAGTGCCTGGCAAGAGGTGTGTGCTTGATCTATATAAAAAAAAGGCAGCAAGGAAGATTCTGTGGAAGTCTTTTAATACCCCCCCCCCCCTTTTTTCCCC
>JAFFST010013926.1:1818-12866 GCA_022414735.1 Noturus placidus | reverse complement strand
GGACTAATTCTGCAAAGATGAGTGGGCCAAAATTCCTCCAGGACGCTGTAAAAGCCTCATTGCACGTTATCGCAAATGCTTGGTTGCAGTTGTTGCTGCTAAGGGTGGCCCAACCAGTTATTTTTTTGATAAGTTTTTGATAATTATTAGGTTTAGGGGGCAATCACTTTTTCACACAGGGCCATGATGGTTTGGATTTTTTTTCACCTTTAATAATAAACACCTTCATTTACAAATTGCATTTTGTGTTTACTTGTGTTGTCCTTGACTATTGTTTAAATTGGTTTGATGTTCCGAAACACTTAAGTGTGACAAACATGCAAAGGAACAGGAAATGAGGAAGGGGCAAACACTTTTTCACACCACTGTATGTACACATACAAGTACAGTATATATATATATATATATATATATATTTATACCTACAAGTGTATTGACTCGACAGGCTAAATCAAGTCCTTTGGCACTATGCAAAGGCCATTCTAGCCCATACTATAATGACAGGGAAGCCGTACATCTCTCAAGGTGAAATGCCATTTCTGAAAGACTTCAATTTGATTAATACTTAGACTGAAAGTGTGACATATTTTCCTCTACAGGCTGCTTTATTGCTACTGGACACTTTTATCATTTGGGATTGGGAAAGGATTGCTCAGCCAGAACAGAGTACAGCATGCGATCGCTGCTGAAGATAAGACACTTTGGCTGTCGACTTACACAGACACCAAAACTTGTTCGTTCTTTTTTCTTGCTCTACTTCTCTCTCTATCTGTCTATATCTGCCTCTGTATAAAGCTATATTGTTTTCCATTACTGCCTCTAATCACTGCTCCCAGTGACACACAGTTTTACAGTGACTGCTAGGGACATCTGATTCTTCTCATTCTGTCAGTCCTTTTCTCCATGCTGTTGGCTCCTGTGCTATGAATAGTAGCTTTAATTTGGCCATCGTCAGTCCAGTACCAAATCCACTGTCTCCCGCTCAGGTGAAACAGTAAGGATAAGGCATAACATACAAAAGCACCCAGCATATCTGACATTCCTATGTGACATTATGGTCATCGCCAATGTATGATGAGCAAAATCACTTCTTTTTCTAATATTTGCACCAGAGATTTGCACCAAACTTCAGTGTAGAAAAAAATTCTGGTTTCTAAAGCATACAAGATGTTGTAGCTCTTTATTTTCCTCTCTGGATATAGTCAGCCATTTTTTTCTACTTTAGAAATACTAACTCCAACCACTTCAGATAACTGTTATGTCCAATTTTTAGCCTAGGAAATCAATCCAGAGGGCAGGTTTTTTTTTTTTTTAGAGCTATATGTCAGCATAGACAGTGAAAGGCTTTTATGTTGTGAAAGCAGTTAAATATGGTATAGAATCTTATTATCGCACAAGCCCAGTTGCCGTCAGTGCGACAATACAGCCACATCAACTCTGTTTGTACAAAGAAAGAGCTCCCAGAAGAATCTCCGAGACGCACTCTCAACAATCCTACTGAAACTTTAAGGAGCAATGTGATCATCAAGGGAACAAGTGAGAGAGAGAGAACGAGATGTAAAGAACTGGATTGTGTGTGACCTTAGCTGCAGAGGAAGAGGAGTGATGAGTGTATATGAATTGCACCCAGAAGTTCCATTACTCACAACTCTCTTCTGCAATAGGTTTATATTGTCGTCCCAGCTCTAAATTTTACACACATACACACCTACACATATACACTTGCATATACTATATACTGCTGAGAGTTTGTAATGGCACAGTGTGCACTGCGCTCCTATTGCAATATACAGAAAACCAGTTCCCCACAATTATCGCTGGTCCCCACCATACGCTTTTCACACCATTTAGCTTCTCATCTTTATTCCTGTTTAAGTCAAAGATAGAAATTCAATGCACATGGGGCATAGTGTGAAGCTAAGCTTGACTGGTTTTCTCTGTGCAGAAAATGAGATCTAATAATGATTTGCTCACCATGGGTGCTATCAGCACATGAAATCAGCCAGGTTAATCAAATGGTTGTTGTGAAGGCCATTTCTTTTCGCCCTAGCTGTTGAAAGTTGAAAAGATCATTGATTTTTAATCTGCAATGAAAACCACTTGTCACCTGTGATTGTTTCTGAAATAATGCTGTTTTTTGTTAGTTAGATTTTCTCATAGGTTGTTCTTCTGGGATGTGACTATCCAGCTTCTGATGGAATGAAAGGACAAAGTTTTAAAAGTGATTAACTTAGTTTTCACCATTTAGAATATTTTGAATTAACATCAAATGCATTACAAGTAATACTTGTTGAGAAGTGCATTTGATATACATGAATGATAATGCATTATGATATTTAATACACATACCACAAGCTAACAACGATTGCCTGAAAGAGACATGCATAGTTCTTATTCAAACTTAACACTTGCGCTCAGTAATGTTCAGTGTTAATAATTCTGACTGATATTTAAATATTTCAACTTTACATAAAATACATACCAGGCATAGTCAAGACCCTGTGAAGTCAATGTAAAATCAATGTATTTGTGGGAAAGGCATGAATAAGCCCTTGCTTTAAGAGATACTCTATCCATACAACTTCATGAATAGAAAATATTTTTTTAATAAGACAGAAATCAACTTCCTTCATCATATTCAAGGTTTGTAAGACAGATGTAATGAGGATGTTCTCTCTTATTTTGAGATATTTAACAGCACAAGGACATCCACTATGAATGAAGATCTAGTACTAAGCAAAGCACTATGACACTCACAGTGTGATTGTAGAGTCAGTTTGAATGAGTGGAATAAGATGGAGAAACTGTAAAACTGTGGAACAGCAGTGGACATGAAGCTAAGCTCTAATCCCCTGGTCTCTTAGATTATATAGTACAATTGGACAATTACACTAAGCCAGTTCTTCTTAATAAAAGAATGTTATAGTACTGTCCTAGTGTTAAATTCAGAATTACTCATATTTTCTTAGCTCTACTTGGTCCTTGCCAGACTGGTGACTCCCAAAAAAGCATGGCTCAGGCCCATGACAGGACTTACACATAAAGTCTCAATAACTGTTCAATAAATCATCAACCTGACCTTTCCTGGTGTGGCAAACCTCCAAGCTTCAAATGTTAAAGGCAAGAGAAAGAATGAGACTTACAGAGGAGTGATAAAGTGGACTTCTGTTTTCCTTTTTCCTACATGTCTTACAATCCTGTTCCATCACTGTAGCATAGCCTTCCCTTCCCTTACATTTCCTCTTGATGCCTACTTAGCTACAAGAACATGTAGGGCAGCGGACATTTTACATATGTGATCTGACAGAGGGACAAGATTAATATTGCTTGTCTGCTCCCAAACACAGCTTGCGGTGCACTGTAGGCAACAAGAAACTTGGCGAGGCCTGGCTGGCGCACGGCTGGGAGGGAAATTAACCCTTGGTGGCAAGAGGCTGGAGGCCGCCACTCAGGTGTCCTTACATATGTTAGCGGTGTCAGGACAAGCCCAGCTCCCAGGCCCCCTGCTGGGAGAGAGCAGCACCAGTGTGCCTGTGCTAGAGGCTGGGGAGAGGAGGAGAGTGAGAGAGAGGGCCGATGCTTGGCACTGAGCACAACCAATATGCTCGATTTTTACCGCTGCCTTATCAAATGTACTACAGAGCTGGAGAAGGCAATTGTCACTGTACAATTTCTGATGCTAGAAAACATCAAATATTAGAGGAAAGCAGACTGGGGAAGCAGGACTGGACTATATACTCTTAAGAATAATAATTTGCAGGATAAACCATTCTACTTATTATAATTTTATGACTCTACACCTGCTGGGACCCAGGTGTCCTAGTGAGACAGTAAATTGGGAACACACAGTGGGACTGACATGCTACATTGCCGATTCTGTAGTTACAGCCCAGTGCGGGAAACCTGCATATGCTACTTTCTCTACAAATTAAATCAATACCTGAAGTATTATAAGATGTGATTTGCTATATAAATGTTTTGAAGCAATTATGGCCTAGGCCACATTGCTCATTTTTAGGCTAACTCACTCCTCTAGACCAATACAAAATTGTTTACAGACTGGTCTTAAGCAATTATTTTTCCAGATTAACTTTGATTAACAGTCCAAATCCTAGCTCTGCTTATTTTAAACCATAAATAAACCTGCTGAGTATCACAGTCTGCCCAGCTGCCAAAACATAGGCTGAGCTGGTCAAACTGGTAGAATATCTTTGCCAACTGTTAAGTGCTGGTAGAAAGGAAAGAGTTTTTAAATTCGGGCTACAATTATACATTGTAGACAAGTTACAACAGTAAGGCAATTAAAATCTCAAACATTTATTTATACGTTTTGTCAAGGAAGCTGGGAAATAAATAAATAATAAATAAGTAAACACATTATCAGCTGGCAAAGATAGTTCACCAGTTTGACCAGGTTGGGCTATGTTTTGGCAGCTGGTTGGACCAAGCTGGATACTTTAGCAGGGTAAAACACAGATAACCAGTAGGCTTACCTATTTAGGCAAATAAATAAATAAATAAATAAATAAATAAATAAATAGCATAACAACCTGCCTGTGCCTGACTCTTGTCTGCCATGTGAGTTCTTAATATAAAGCCATGTACTGTATGTCCATGATCAATCCTGTCCGCGTTGTGAGAAGGTTTATCTTTTATTGTTGGTGTTTTCATGACAGAAGGATAAACAAGGATGATTAGCAATTAAACAGTAGGCATTGACATTTTTTTTTGTTTTTTATCTGTCCTGTGATTATACTTAAACACAGTAAAATCACAGTGCAAATTAGGAGTAATAAAGGTGGAATGCCTAAGTGACAGTATCCAGCAACTGTTGTCATGGTGTTGACCTTTACTGTGGGCCACAGTGACCTATGGTTCTGCATTCAAACTTTAAATTGTAAACTTGAACATTGACATTTCCATGCCTCAGTGCAGGGGTCTTATCTTAGAGGAGCGTGTGCCTAACATAAGCCTTTTGACATCTTCCTGAGAGAGAGAAAGTGAGAGAGAGAGAGAGAGAGAGAGAGAGAGAGAGAGAGAGAGAGAGTAAAAAATAGAGAGGGGATTTTCATGTGAGATAGCAAAACAAAATACTCCATCAGAGCAAAGTTGCTGTGAGTCAAGCAGAGGGCATTTGGAACCAGCAAGGAATCCCCTCTCCACAGAGCAGTTCTCTTACTTAAGAAAACTCTTTCCATCTATGATCCAGTCTCTGCCATTCCTGGCAAGCGTTATCTGCCTGCGTGCTCCAAAGAGCCAGAGCAAAGGACAAAATAAAGAAATAATAAAATGTCTCACCCCCCCAGGCTATAGCCGACACGTCCACTGCTTTTTTTCCATTATTTCCAGTTGGGGTTTGAAGTTTGTGTTATCTTTAATAAAAAAAAAAAAAAAGCCTGCATACAGAAGACAAGCATGCCTTAAAGAATGAAAGGAAGCAAGCACGAGAGGGTGGCGAGGAGGGAAAAAAGGTATGCACGCAAGATTCTGGGCAGGGAGACAGGATTGGAGATAGTTCTCCTAGCCAGAGAGATAAAAGCTACATTACATGAAATTAATGGAGGCTGTATGAGCAGTACATGAATCATTGTTTCAACACTCTGAAGCTGGTACAAAACCATAGAGGAATTTGAGCACCAACTACAGCTTCAAAGGTTTCCTATTTAACCAGAGTGGGCCTGACAGAGAAAGGGAGAGAAGAGCCATGGAACAGGGTAGCCAGTATGAAAGAAATATACAGAGAGAGAGAGAGAGAGAGAGAGAGAGAGAGAGCATTAGGGAGGGGAAAAAAGAAACCCAACTTTAGTGGAATGAATGAGAGCAGATGAGCGTTACCGGTGAAGTCAGCTGCGTTTCTCTTTTTCAGCTGATATCAAACACAGTTTAATGAAAGTTAAATGGTTTCTGAGGAGTGCACGGGCTGGAACAGATGAGATTGGGCTGTAAGAGCTGTCGGTGCCATTGTTGCTAACACATTCTCTCTCTCCCTATGCAGAGACTGCCACCAGCACCACTCTCCTCCTACACAAAAGGGATATGCAGATAGCTCACACCAACAGCGTCTGCCATGTTGGGTCAGGGAGAAAAAAAAAAGATAAAGAGACTTTTTTCTACCTCCTTTACCTTTTTTTCTGCACTTGGCATGTTCATATGCAAATAAATCTTTGTAATTTGAAAGTGACAAGGAGGAGATTTACGGCAGAATGCAGCGGTGGGACAGAGCCCATGCAGGTAGAGATGTTTGATTATGGAGGGCAACATGACATGTCTGCTGTCTACTTTGATCTGAGGGTATCCTGCCCTCATCTATCACCCTCGTAGACACACACCCCAAAACCACCCACTCCCTCCCCTCTGTCCCTCACTCTCCCTTTCTATCCCTCCAGACATTTTAAAGGGACATCCCTCCCTCCCTGTGCATAATAATTCTCCTCCTTCTGTCATGTGACAAAAAGAATGAAGCAGACACATCCTTTATTTCAGATATGAATACCTAACCGTGATAGATGACCCAGCCTACAGACATTACAAAAGAATTGCTGTTTAGTTTGTTTCTAAAGAAAGAAAAATCAAGCCCATTTTTAGAGGGTACAATGGGAGAAAAAAAAATATCCCTGGCCAATTCTTTGGAGGAGAGGGCGGAAGTGTAATGTAGCACCTGGATGCTGTAATTAATGCATGGTTCCAGTGGCAGATCATTTAACCTCTTCTGGCATGTGTCATCCAGTGGCTTCTCTCACTTCTGCAACGATAAACACAAACAAACAATTAGAGACGGCCAGCGGCTCAGCCACATACCCTCACCAGCAGACTTTCATTACAACAAGAGCCATCAGCATACAACCATCATAACACACAATTACCACAGAGCGAACCTTTTCAGCCAAAATACAGATGCCTGTGATTTTACAATCAGTGGACAAAAGAGGAAGGAATAAAATAAAACCCAGCATAATTGTATCCCATTCACTTTAATAAAGAAGACATATAAATGCATTTTATTAATGCAACAAAACAGGCTGTGAATCTGAAGCATACAAACGCATTGGCATTGTTTGGAACCTAGTGGGCTGTCAGAAGTGTGTTAGTTCAGGAGCAGCTCAGTTACAGTGAGGGGTAGTTATACAAGCCACCCCCTCAGCACCTTTCTCTTGCTGCCCTAAAGTTCTCCATCATGCAGGTCAAAGATCAACTGCAAAGCATGACAAGAAAAAAAGAGAAAATTGTAGCTAGGCCAAAGTCTGAACTTTAATTCTTCAAAGGGACACAGAGAGGCAAGGTCCTGCCTCGGGTTAGCAGCCTTGTGACTAGTATTCAGGCCCTTCACATGATCTGTCTACAGGCTAGCTCTGTCATCATTAAGGCCAACTTTATTTATTTGCTCATTTTGAAAAGGAGAGCATCATGCCACAGAAAGGCCATCTCATGGTCAGGTACCATGGAGAAAAGTATTATTATCAGTTATAGAAGTCTTTTTATTCAGCACGATCATGCCTATCTACTGCATCTTTTGGCTGAAGTGTGTCATTTATTGTTGTATAGGAAGTGAAGAAATTATTTTTAAAAAGCACATTAAGTTGTCATTGTGTTGTGTAAAAGATGAGATACAAGACCACATACTGTATACATACAGTCCATAATACATTCAGGGTTTAGTACATTGCCATACAATCAAAGTACAGTATCTGGAGGCTAAACTGTCTCCTGTCTGTCTATCACCAAATAACTGATCCTTACAGTCCACGACACACAGAGTCAATGTTAAACTATCATGAACCAAGACAGACTGATTATTTCCTCTTGTCTTCTTTGGAAAGCATGTGCGGTTTGCATGCATGTTCTTGTGTTAAAGGAAGCAATCATAGTGTGTATTAGTAATCACAAAAGGAATACAAAAGACCAAGGGTGTGTCTCAATCGGCTACCTAGTTCAGTAGTCCGGGCGCTGATTAGGGAGTTGGCCATTTTAAGGGCTGTCTCAATGGCAAAAATTCTTCCTCTGCACAGGAACGCTCGCTCCCTAAAAAAAAAAAAAATCCACAATGCACCTCAAAAAACAGGGAGCGTCGATGCTCACTATGTTCCCTTACTGGAAATTACATCATGTGTTATTCAAAAATGGCAGATGAACTCAAACTTTGTCTACAAATGTAAGTAATTTGTCATCATTATTGTCAAATGATTACTTACGATTACAAGTGGTTTTTAACTTCATTTGATGCTATATGTACAGTGCCTTGCGAAAGTATTCGGCCCCCTTGAACTGTTCGACCTTTTGCCACATTTCAGGCCTCAAACATAAAGATATAAAACTGTAATTTTTTGTGAAGACTCAACAACAGGTGGGACACAATCATGAAGTGGAACGAAATTTATTGGATATTTAAAATTTTTCAACAAATAAAAAACTGAAAAATTGGGAGAGCATAATTATTCAGCCCCCTTAAATTAATACTTTTTTTTTTTACATAATACTTTCGCAAGGCACTGTATGTTTCTTTGAGTTTAATATCTTTTAAGTGTGTAATGATTTTAAAAAGAAATTTCTCTGGAAATTGAGTCATCAGTGTCCCAATGTGTAGTGAGCCAGGGTTGGACAGACAGTTCTAAAAAATATGCCAATATAGTACACTACCTGCTAATATTGATCGTTATAGTGTTTGATTTTGACTTATACCACAGCGCTGTTGAATTCTCAGTTCTGACTAGTCAGAGGGTGCTTATTGATTTTCTATAACTTTGACAGTAATTCAGGCAGTAATTGAAATAACACGTTTATATTAATGCACTCTTTATTGTTTCTATGATTACAACTTACACAGACACTTGTATGGTAGATGCCCACCCATAAAAAACATGTATAATTGTTCATATGCTTATGTTTTCTGTATACTTACATTTATTTTCTTTGTAATAATAAAAAATAAAGCTGTTCCTTTACGTTTTACGATATGGTTGTAGGGCAGTTTCGCTGTGACTTGACCAGCTGTGACCTTTGGCCTTATTACCTTCAAGAGAGAGAAAAAAACAGAGGATGATGAAGGGATGATTGTTTTTATCTGCTAAGTGATAACTGGACAAACTTGTTTCATGTTTCAAGTTCCACATCATTAGACATAAGTGTAGACTGATAAAACATATAATGTGCTGTTCTTTAATAAAGACAAATGCCATTGTTTGAAAATGTCTATAGCATCAGAGGAATAATGTCTATGGCATCATGGAATGATGGAATAATGTCTATGGAAAATGAAAATGTCTATGGCATATATATATATATATATATATATATATATATATGTATATATATGGCATACATACTTTGGGATGGCAGAACACTCTGTTTTGAATCACGATACATCACGCCACCTTGTTTTTGATTATTATCCTATATATACATCCATCCATCTTCTACACCACTTACTCCTTTTCAGGGTCACGGAGAAACCTGGAGCCTATCCCAGGGAGCATCGGGCTCAAGGCAGGGTACCCTGCCAGGGTATACCCTACCAGGGAACACCCTGCCAGTTCATCGCAGGGCACACAAACACATACACATTCACACACTACAGACACTTTGGACATGCCAATCAGCCTACCATGCATGTCTTTGGACTGGGGAAACTGGAGTACCTGGATGAATCCCCCACAGCATGGGGAGAACAGGCAAACTCCACACACACAGGGCCACGGTGGAAATCAGACCCCCAACCCTGGAGGTGTGAATCGAACGTGCTGACCGCTAAGCCACGGTGCGCCCCCTATATATATATGTCATGCTTTATTCCTTATGTATTAATCAATCCATTATTACGTGTTGAATCTGTACTGTTCTCGTATCTAAAGACATTAACAATGGGAATTTGTGTTGTCTTGAAAATGTCAATTATTTGCTTTGTTTACTTTCGTTTGTCTTCTGATGTACTGAATAAAAATTTTCTGAACAGCTAATCAATTATGTTCTGCCAGCCAAAAAGCAAAAAAAGTTCATGACCAAAAGCAGAGGTAAAAAAGATATTGTGGTGAAGATCGGCCAGTGGTGAATGACTATGGCTTACATCTGACAGGTAGCTTTGGTGTGTCAGTTTGCTTGACAAAAGTTGAGCTTTTTCCAGTATTATTACCAGATAATCATGATGTGTTGACTCGTCTATCTGTCATTTAAAACATTTGAAAAGAGGGACAATCAAACACTGATTCATTTAAATTTAGAGTAAAATTTGACAAATTTAGCAATAGATATGTTTAGAGTTAGATAGAACATTTTTTTTGCTAATTTCTTCTATCCCCAGACAGGAAGCTAAGGCCCAGTGCTTCACATTAGGCCCAGTCTTCAAGCATAATAATCCTGTCTCTTCCCTAAATACCTAAAACACACAAACTGCCAAAGTCATTTGAAAAAGACTTAATTAAGTTCATCTGTGCAAACATTAACCTTGTGAAGGGCTAAGGGGAGGGTGGGAGGGATAAAACGAAGGAGAAAGGGAGGAGAGGGAGTATCTGGACAGAGAGCAGCAGGAAGGCTAATGAAAGAGACCGAGTTGTGTTTGCTCAGACCTTCTTGTTGGAAGGGGAAAACGAGATCTTTCATGGGGAACAGTGCACACGTCTCTCGATTTTACTGAAGTACTGCACAAACAGTCTCCAAATGACAAGGTGACACTGGGAATACACTGCTACGTGACCACTGCTGGAATTGCAGTCATCCGTTTAAGATGACTACAGCCATGGTGGACACTGACATGCCATTAGAGAGATGTGGAGAATAAGCCTGTGACATAGGGGAGATCACTGAGAACAGTGTGGACTGATAGCCCCACGAGCACCATGGCCAACCAGTATGACTCTGCAAAAATAAACAAATAAATAAATATATTTTACATGCAAGAAGCACTAATATTGGCACCCTTTTTAAATATGAGCAAAGACGGTTGTGAAAAATTGTCTTTATTGTTTAACCCTTTGATCTTTTGTTAAAAAATCCAGAAACATATCCTCATACACTGCTCTCATGGATATCAAACAATTGCAAACAAAACACAAGTTTAT
>JAFFST010013898.1:9432-20801 GCA_022414735.1 Noturus placidus | reverse complement strand
AGTATCAGACCACTGCAAATCTACCAAGACCCGGCCGTCCCTCTAAACTTTCAGCTCATACAAGGAGAAGACTGATCAGAGATGCAGCCAAGAGGCCCATGATCACTCTGGATGACCTGCAGAGATCTACAGCTGAGGTGGGAGACTCTGTCCATAGGACAACAATCAGTTGTATACTGCACAAATCTGGCCTTTACGGAAGAGTGGCAAGAAGAAAGCCATTTATCAAAGGCGCCACAAGCCACCTGGGAGACACACCAAACATGTATAAGAAGGTGCTCTGGTCAGATGAAACCAAAATCGAACTTTTTGGCAACAATGCAAAATGTTATGTTTGGCATAAAAGCAACACAGCTCATCACCCTGAACACCATCCCCACTGTCAAGCATGGTGTTGGCAGCATTATGGTTTGGGCCTGCTTTTGTGGCAAAAGGTCTAACAGTTCAAGGGGGCTGAATACTTTCGCAAGGCACTGTATATATAGAGAGAGGGGGGTATCTAAATTAAACATTCAAGTCAAGAATAATTTTATTAATCTGAGGCACAGCAGATGTTTAAGGGACACTAAGACCAAAACCAACAATAGTGTCATCTATACATTCATACATCGTATACTTCTTGACCTGAAACATGCTATTACAAACGTACAAAATTCAGCCTTGTAAACACTCACAATGAGGCACCAATCATTTCTCTAAACACTTTCATAACTTCTAGAAATAATTGTATGTAATTTTCTCTATATTGTGGAAACGCATATATATATATATATATATATATATATATATATATAGAGAGAGAGAGAGAGAGAGAGAGAGAGAGAGAGGCAGTGCATCTTCTGTGTCATATTAAACTACGTGTGAACAAGCCACCTGGGTCTTGTGTAATTGTTACCCACATATTCCAAACACATTAAAATTAATCAAAAATATTTCTAAAAAGGGTGCCAAGTAACATTTTTGGATTTTAGAGACACTGGGTAGCCTGGGAACCAAAAGTCCTCTGTCACTTTGGCAACCACGAAAAAGGCTTTTTTTATATACATTTTATAAATTCAGTAATCAATGTAAAGGTAGTGAAAAAATGCAGCGTACACAAAGATTTCAGAAAAGCAGGACATTTCATACCAAAGTGGATCAGCTGCGTTATCAAGGTGTAGTGTTACTTTATATATTATATATTATAACTTTAACTTCACTTCCTTACAGCCATAACAATAATTCTACCACAGCACTGTTTGCTCAGAAGGTGTCATTTTCTATAACAGCAGCTCTAACAGTAGTGCTGACTGCAAGGCAAAGCACAAATGTCTATTAATGTGCTCATTCAAATATGTCACTGTTTCTATAGCAACAGCTCTTTTAGAAGGAACTTGTATGGTGGGCACACCACATAATCTAAACCTAATAATAAACTGATTTAAAATAAAATGTATAATTGTTGATATTTTGAAGCTTTTTGTAAGGAGCTGTTTATTTTTGTATGTTTATGGAAGGAGTCTCAGGTGCTTTGTAGCAGTCAGTAAGTTTTCTGCAATATGAAAGTCTTCAGGAGACAGGACGTCGTGCTTTTCAGTTTTTCCGTAAAATGACAAGTGGGACAAGTGTAAGCAGGCTATAATATTTCAAACTGTTTTATGTGATAATAGGAACTAACTTGAATTGTGCATGTTCCAGAACATCTAATGTAACTATAAATTTAGAAAAAAAAATTAAAAATTTAAATTTATTCATGAATTAATGGAACATTTGAATAGTAAGCTAATTGCTGTGGTTTAAGATGAGCAAAACGCTTTATAGAATAAAACTTGGTGCATGTTTTCATAGGGAAATAATCAGCAATGGGGTGATGGGTTGCACTCCCCAAAGTTGATTATTTTCCTATAACAACATGCCCCAAGTTTTATTCTTTACTTATAAAACAACAGGTGACAATGATTTGAATGATCAATGTTGAAATGTCTTGCTACTAGAAATAAATCTTTCATTCTGATTAAAGCAGCAAATGTTCTCATTTCCACAATGTATATTTGATTACTTCTCTTTCAGGTGATAACTCCCTGAGTTAAAAAACAAAACCAAAAACAAAAGAACAGATTATAAGGACTATTTTAATACATTTGCATGTAGAGTTTACATGCATCTTGATTATGCATTACTTAGATTATGCATCTTGAACAGTTATATGAAATTATTATTTGACAGTTTCTTCTTAACAGGCCTGGCTTTTAATTTGAAGTTTTTTGTCCAGCCTGCAGGAAAATAGAAGATGCTGCATAAGAAGTGAAGAACCGTGACAGCTCAAACAGACGTTCTGTGTATTATGCTGCAATTTTTTACTAACTCTACACTTATACTTCTCAAAATGTCAATATAGAGGTAGTTATGTATATATGTAGTGTTTTTGTACATGGTGATGTCAAGTTCAAAAGAGCCAGGTCTAGAGTACGGATTATTGCAAAATAAGACTGACTTTAATGTTTATATGATGCTGATTGGAAATAACTGTTGCATGGATTGTGCTTCAGAGATTCATCTTAACTTTCAGACCATAATGAGGTCATTTCACAATGATTAAATCTTTCTACAGTGGTCAGCAAATACACACACACACAAGCTATTTTAAGTGGTGAGCACTGAGTGGTGGCATGGTTTAAGCATAATCCAAAGTTCAGTAAAGCTCAAATACATTAAAGTTATATTTATTTCATCAGACACTGCTAAGATTATAGAAGTAGAACTACAACTAACAATCTTTGGTGTCAATTTGTGAGGCAACCAGCAAAAAAAATAAAATAAAAATTGTTGTGATATCAATCATATCCTTCTTTCTGTAAATATAGGCTAAATAACAAAGCTTCATTAAAAGGTGAATTAATACCTAATACAATCAGCGCATGTGAGTAAAGCTAAAAACGTTCTCTTGAGTTTCGTGTTTCATTTACTGAAATGTATAATTCACAATTAGGTGTAGACAGCGTTAAGAAATATAAATATATACACTCTCAATATGAAAACCTTATGACCTCATGAGAGAGGTGTTCACAAGGTTGACCCATAGTCCTTCAATACAAAATAGAAAGAAAAAAAAACCTCTTCATGCAAAAAAAAAATATATATATATATATATATGTGTATATACCTGAAATTCATGAAACCCAACATACCAAAAATATATATTTAAAAACTCTTTATCCTATATAGTTCTACTTTTTTAACATAGTGAAAGATAAAGGGACAAGAGCAAACCTTAAAAACCATAACCACAAAAAAATTATAATAATTCCTTCACAAAGCAAAGAGTGAGGCATGAACTCATAACATTTATGATCAGTGTCCATCAGCGTAACATGTCGTTTCGATTTCGCGCTCCGTTAGGCCACTAGATCTTAGTGTTCTAAAAGGCAAGACTAAGAACTTGATGGAAGAAAGTGGTGCTTTACTGGTACCAGGGGGTCTTTCTGACCCAGCGTAGAGTAAACCCTGCATCTGTACGGATTTTAATGGAGGCTGCCTCGGCCTCTCTCACCGTCTCCTTCACTGACTGCATCAGGTTCTGTGCGTTGTGGACCAGCATCTCAGTAGCCTTCATGGAGCACAATCACATGATCAGCTTTACTGAATGCCGCTGAAGGGATATTTAAAATAACGATATCTGATTAACTCTCACCTGCTCTGATTCTTCCTCGCTGATGTTAGTGCGTCCCAGCATGGTGGCCTTCACTGTGGACAGAATCTTCAGCTGAGTGCTGATGGTAGGGATCCGCTCACACACCTGAGCCGCAAAGAACATACAGTAAGCACACGTGGGACTGAAGAATAACAATGTCCAAAGTACCTTCAGACGTAAAGAATTGTTTGGTGGAAATGTTTCTCATAAACGTTACTGGATCTAGGATCTTTTTCAATCCATATAAGAAACTCTTTCTACAAAGTCTATATTCGAATTTCTTTATAACATTGCTTAAATGTTTCTGGTAATGATTTATTATAAGCCTTTTTAGAAACTCCAACAGTGCCTCAGAAAGCTCTATTAATATTCTATAAATAACTCTTAGTTCTCGATCAATTATAATCATGGTGTAATGCATGGGTCACTATAAGTTATATATTATGTCATGTGCTGTACTGCATCACATTTTATAACTAATTATGAGCTGGGAATGATTATAAAGCAACTAAAATATATATTATTATCAATTATAGAAAAAAAAACATGATACGCGTTTCAAATGTAAGAACTGATAAATCCTTACCAACAAAGAATTATAGTTTTAATTAGAGTTTTAATGATTTAAGAGCTATAACAACTGAATAATATAAGCTTCATAGACAGTCTTAACATTATACTTTGTCTATTCTGAGTCTTTTAGAGTTCTGACATCATGAGATTGTAGTGTCTTTCATGAATGTGCCTTATTATAAATACTTTTATAAAACACTTCATTTTGAGCTTAAAAGTTCACTGTGCTCCATCCATCCATCCATCCATTTTCGATCCCGTGTAGGATAAGTGGGGCCTGGAGCCTATCCCAGGGAACTCAGGCTAGGACCATTTGGAAAAGCAAATCAGCCTACAGCGCATGTTTTTGGACTGGGTGAGGAAACCCCTGAGGCACGGGGAGGGCATGCAAACTCTGCACACATAGGGCGGGGGCGGGATTCAAGCACTCGACCCCTGGAGGTGCGAGGCATATGTGCTACCCACTAAGCCCCCCCACCGGTTTCGATAAATAATGATTATTATAATTAGATCACAAGACTAAGGAGATGTGTCCATACTGACCTGCAGTAGGTTGGTGCGAATGCGTTTGTCAGTACACTGTTTAGCCACCTCTTTAGCCAGCCGCGTGACCTCATCAGAGGCCTTGGCGATGTCTTTAGCACACTGGATCAGAGCACGCTTGTTGCCGCTGCCTCCACGCACCAGACGTGACATTTCAGCCATCAGCAAGGCCATTCTCTTTGCTGCTGCAATAATATCATTACCCTGAGGAAAAACAAAACCCAGGCAAAACTGATTTCTAAAAAAAAAAAAAGGCATGATAGATCATGCTACCTGAGTGGGAAATCTGATTAGATAATAGAAAACCAAGTGAGTGATAGATTTAAAACCATATAATGCATCAAGTTACATCTAAGGTAATATTCTGTCATATTTCAATTCGGTGGAATAGCATTGTGTCTTGAATTTATTCTATACCTTAATGCTGCAGTGCTGTGTTCACAAAAGGGTTAGACAGACCAAAGTGTTAATCACAGCTTCATCCATTGCAATTCCATTCTTGCATCATGCCTTATATGAAATTAGTAACAGACAGCTAGTAAACATACATAAACTTATAACAGTTCATGAAAAAGGATAAGGACATCAGTTCATATCCAGTTGGAGACTCCAAACCTGAGACTCATGCTATAACACTTGTCTTAGAAAACAAACATTTTAATGACTGTAGAAGGAGTTCAAGACGTGCACAAGACCTTGTCGAGTTAATACACATGGCATTAGTGTGTTAATTTAGTTGGTTAGAATAAAAGAAAAAAAAAAACAGGCAGCTGTCATGACTTCATCGCAGTGTGACCATGAAGTCATTGGGAAACTGTCATCGTTGGCTTCACATGTTGGCAAAAGCTGAATGACTGACAGCACAGACTGAGTGAATGGCTCCTCTGTCAAACCAGTCCAGAGGCGTGACAAGCAGAAAAAAATATAAAAGAGCAGTGATGGACTTGTGAAGCCAGTATCAGTTTATCAAAGAAATGCACAACAAACTTGCCATTCATAGAACTGTCATAGGCAACCTCAGCAGCAATAAAATTACACTGGACCCAAATGTGATGCAGCAGCAGCAGCTGGTTTGTATGTTCCCATAGTCACATCTGGGTGCAGAACAGATGCTGCAGCCCCTCAGGGCCCGGAAGCACAAGTACCTTACTGGACCACTTGCGAGCTTCCTGGTGCAAGGACTGGGCAGCAGCCAGCATGGACTGGTTAACAGGCTGATTGGAGGGCATTAAGAGCAGTTCAGGCTCGTAATCGTCCTCGTTGTCTGTGAACTCGTCCTCATCGTCTATATCTATGTCCGCCGCAGCGGTCACAAAACGCTCGTCTGTCGCGTCGGGCTGGGGGAGGGGAGGAGGAGGAGGAGGGAAAGAGGGATAGCAGTGTGGAGAAAGGAGGAGAGAGTTAGTATGAGAGGCACTGGATGGAGATGGAAATCTATTGAATAGGAGAGGAGAAAGGGTGAGACGATAGGGAGACATGGGGTTTAGGGACAGGAAGGCAGAGGTAGTATTGTGGTCCTGTTGGATAAGCTAGCAGGAATGTTACTGCACACAGATTGCTCTAAAATCAGGCTGAAGCACTCAACGTTTTCTATTTTCATGTAGAAAAACGGGTCTTTGTGTTGCTATATGCAAAACTAGCAGAGTAAAAACAAAACAGTTAAGGAAAATTGAATACATTTATATTTTAAACACTCTACAGTCCCTCCAAAACTATTGGAATGGCAAGGTCAATTCAATAGTTTTTTTCTGTAGACTGAAGACATTTGGATTTGAGAAGAAAATATGAAGATGAGATACATCTAATTTAAATAAAAGTATTTATAACCTGGGGAAAGCAATGGCAAACTACCCCACTACTTCTGCCGAAATGCTTTGTGGATCACATCGATGAAATACATGGAGAAGTGATGACCCATAAAGTGACCGAAGGTCGGTCTCGACTAATCAGTGATAGAGAGAAATTTATAACCACCCAATTTTTAGGTGAGCAAAAATATTGGAACATGTGACTGACAGGTGTTTCTTGTTACTTCGGTGTGTCCAATTAGATTGATTTGTTAAACAATAAATAGCTCTGAATGTCTACTTTGGTTTTAGCATTCAGTTTCACCAGTGAAGACTACATTTGTTATTGAAAAGGATAAGTCAACATGAAGATCAGAGGGCTGTCTATGAGAGAAAAGCAAACCATTTTGAAGCTGAGAAAATCAATCAGAGGCACTGCACAAACACCTGGCATGGCCAATACAACAATTTGGTATGTACTGAAAAAGATAGAAACCACTGGTGTACTGAGCAACAGAATGGGTTGGTCAAGGAAAACAACAACAGCTGAAGACAAACATTGAGAGCTGTGAACAACCCCCACAGGTCAGGGGTGAAGGTATCACAATCCACCATTTGAAGAAGACTTTGAGACAGAAATATAGAGGCCATAGCACAAGATGCAAACCACTCATCAGCAGCAAGACCCAGAAGGCCAGATGGGAATTTTGCAAAGAAATACAGAAATGTTCTAGAACCAAGATTAACCTCTAGCAAAGTTATGGAAAGGCCAAAGTGTGGAGAAAGAAAGGATCTGCTCATGATCCAAAATATACGAGCTCATCTTTGAAACATGGTGGAGGTAGTGTCATGGCTTGAGCTTGCATGGCTGCTTCTAGAACAGGATGGTCTGATATAGAAGGCTCTATTGTTTATGTTAGCTGTAAATACCAGGAAATAAAAGCTGAAATCTTAAACTCTTGTCTCATATCCATCTTTTGATCTCAAATCCTTTTATCTTTGTTTTATAGCACAAATGAATTGATCTTGCCAGTAGTTTTAGAGCGGACTGTGTATTGTACATTTGTAAAAAATATTTGGCATTTAAAAGAAAAAAGAAACAAACTGCTCTAAAAGCATGCTAATAGATTAATAGCTTCTAGACATTTTTTTGGACATGACCCGAGTAGCAGCATGAGGCAAACATTTTCACCACCACCAGCCAATATTAAATGCAAATACAAAACCAATTGTGCACCTGGGGAATAAGATTTGTCCACAACCATTCATGAAATTGTTTAACCTCCAACAAAATTCCAATAAAATATCTAATATAGCGACTACGCTTTGCCTTTGTTCTTTCAAAGTTTACAGATTCTCAGTTCAGGCCTTAACAAGACAGGGAATATGAGCAGAAGTGAACAAAAAAAGACAAATGCAAGCAAAAGATTTTGTATTGCTCAATAAATATTCATGCGCATCGGCTCTTTTGGTACTGATACACTCTTTTGGTAGTGATTCAATACTAATAACAGAACAGCCTCTTCGTTTGTCCACTGAGGATAAAATATGAGAACAAGATAAATATAAATCATTTACAAAATGGACCAAAGCTGGAAATACTTCCTGTCCAAAGCTGGAAATAAAATGGTTATTACGGTAACAAAAGGTTAGACATTAATATGTTCATTAAAGGCAAGCAAACACCTTTTGTAGATGACAGTTTCCATGTCTTCACTGAAATTGGAATCATCTGAAAGATCTGATTTTCCAAATTTCAGGGTTAGAAATAAAATAAAGAAAGGATGTCCGTTTTGATCCAACAGCGTGTCTCTGCACCAGTGGTAAATTCAAGACATATCTACATGACTTGCTGGTATGTCCAATACTGTACTGTCTTGAAATGTAAATATTAAACATTTCATTTTTTAGTTTCCTCAAACCGCATTTTACAGCAGGACCTGAGAATGCTTAAAACCAAACGGAAACCACAAACGTGCTTTTAAGATGACACACATTAAGAAGACTCACCTTACTAGACCACTTGCGGGCTTCGTCGTGTAGTTGCCTGGCGGCCACCATCATCGGCTCGCTCACCATCTCCCCAGCCTTCTGTTCAGGGAACTCGTCATCCTTCTCCTCAGGGGGAGGAGGTCTGGGGGGAGGAACTTCTCCCTCTGGCAGCGGTGGTTTCGGAGGAGCCTGATCATCATTTACCTGACAGACAGGATAGAACTGCTGTTTGAGCGAAATATTTTGCAGCGTTCAGAAAAACAGTGCCGCATTAATGACTAGGAGAAGACATGGCAAAGCTGCAGCACTAACATGCAGCTGATCCAGATCTGGAGGAGGAGGAGGGAAGTCAGGTTCCTGAGGGTGGAAGGCTTCTCTGACTTTCCCAACAGCAGACAGAATCCTGTACGCTGAGTCCAGAAAGCTTTTTTGAAGACCTGCTCAAGCATAACAGGACATTTAATTTGAATTAGAAACCACAAGAAGATTAAACATGCTCTATAAAGCTTGTAATGAAAGACTAATCCTCTTCACCTGGATTCTGGATGTTTCCTGCTACAGCCTTGGCATCAATAACCATGGGCGAAATTGTTTTGCTCAGTTCGTCTGAGGCTGCTTTCACCATCTCTCTGAATTTAGGGTCTTCAGAGTTCTCCATTTCTCTCTTAGCCACCAGGAGTATCCGGTTAGCCCGTCTGGCAATGCTAGTGGCTCCAGCTACCAGCATCTGGGGCTGAACATTCGCCATAGCCACACGACACTTATCAATGTCTTTTTTGATGGCTTCTTCTGAGGCATCCAGGAGGGATTTAGTGTCAATAGCCTCATCTACCAAACCTGAGACAGGGGAGAAGGAAGATAGCTTAATATATACAATGGATGTGATTTTACTAAGTCTTACTGAAATCCCTTGTAGTGACGGAGTGGACTATAAAAAAAATAATATATCGTATATATCATAATATATGAAAAATCATATTACAATATACAGAAATGGTTAGCTAACAAACTGAAGGAAAAAAAACTTTATATAATGTCTACAAAAGTACACATATTTTAGGTTTGTATATTATTACTTTGCTTACAAAAAATAAAAAAAAAATTAGCTGAAAAGGGGAAAAACAAGTATATATATATATATATATATATATATATATATATATATATATAAAATAACATTTTAATAAAAAAAAGTTACCACAATATACAGAGTATCTCAGAAAAGCATATTGTGACATAATTTATCAGATTTGTGATATTATATCATCATATTGCCCAGCTTTTATACATTACACACTCTCAGAAATAAAGGTACCGAACTGTACTTTTCCTTGTTGCTGGTGTTTTACCACCACGGTGACATGATTTGTACTTTTAATATGTATCCTTTACCGTGGAAGGTGCATGCGGTGTTCCTTTAATTAGCTTTTAGAGTAAACTTGAAAGATGCATGAGTGGTCCTTAATGAGGAAGAAGAGGAAGATGAAGGAAGAAGAAGAAGAAGCTTTATTGTCATTGTAACATGTACAATGACACTTCATTTGGCAACACTGCTATAAATATTAAATCATTTTTTTAGGTTTACTATATTTCACGTTTCCAGGTGAGAGATCCATATGAAGGTACAGAAGATGTAAACTTGATGGTACCACCCCAGTGACAAAGAAAATTTTGTTACCTTTATGTTTAGGAGTATACTGTCAGATACTATTTATACATGGTCTATTATTAACTATGGCAATACACAGGTTATATCATATAACATGTAGTAGACCTATAGTACTAGCATTTTTATTTTAATCGACTCTCAAAAAGGGGTAGTAAATTGTACCTTTCCTTGTCACTGGGGTGGCACCCTCAAGGCTACATCTTTATACCTTTAGTTTGCACCTTTTACCTAGAAAGGTGCACGTAGTGTACTTTTAAAGATTTAGTCTAAAAAGTAATTACAGTCCCATTTATCTATCTTTAATCACTACTTCAGAAAGGTGCACTATATCCAGATTTCCAGGTGAAAGATGAATGCTAAAGATATTTAAAAAATAAGTATTCCACCCCAGCGACAAGGAACAGTACAGTTCAGTACAATTTTTAACTGAGAGTGTATATTATACTGTAAGTAATACATTATATATGTATACTAAGCAAACGTTCTGCATACCTGTCATTTTTTCAATATTGTCAATCCACTGGTTTTTCATGGTCTCAAAATGTTCGTATGCTGCCTGGTTGCCAGGGTTCTTGAGCAAAATTCGTGCAGCAGAAGTAACCTGTGCAAGACAATTAAAAAAAGTCCAAACAAATGTCTAACTTCACACTAAACATCACATACAATTCAAATTGTGATCAGCGAAAGTCCCCATTATTACAGAATAGTAAGAAATAACCCACAATTACAACTGTTTTTGTTGCTTGATCCACTTGCATCAGCACCATGCTCAAAAACATGCCACTAGTTGGTCATTCAGCATCACCGCTGTGCTAAGAAATCATATCTGGCCCTATGTTGATCCCTGTCCATTAGTGGACAGGGTAGACAGCAACAGATGGGCTCCAGTCCTTGAAAATTCATGGAATTGGACACCAACAATGTGCACCTATATGCTTGGTTAACCTAATAAAATGGCCAGTGAGTGTAGCAACTGTGTGTATAAATGGGTCTCTGTCTTGGCCATTGGTCAAATTTAAAATCTGTCACTCTTGCCAATATACACATGAGCAGAATGAAATGTTCTCTCTCTCTCTCTCTCTCTCTCTCTCTCTCTCTCTCTCTCTCTCACACACACACACACACAACAACACAC
>JAFFST010013891.1:4574-18180 GCA_022414735.1 Noturus placidus | reverse complement strand
TAAATGTGGAATATTATATATAGTAGAGTATTATATAGGGAGTATTAAATGTGGAATATTATATATAGTAGAGTATTATATAGGGAGTATTAAATGTGGAATATTATATATAGTAGAGTATTATATAGGGAGTATTAAATGTGTTATATTATATATAAGTAGAGTATTATATAGGGAGTATTGAATGTGGAATATTATATATAGTAGAGTATTATATAGGGAGTGTTAAATGTGTTATATTATATATAGTAGAGTATTATATAGGGAGTATTAAATGTGTTATATTATATATAGTAGAGTATTATATAGGGAGTATTGAATGTGGAATATTATATATATATAGTAGAGTATTATATAGGGAGTGTTAAATGTGTTATATTATATCTAGTAGATTATTATATAGGGAGTATTAAATGTGGAATATTATATATATAGTAGAGTATTATATAGGGAGTATTAAATGTGGAATATTATATATAGTAGAGTATTATATAGGGAGTATTAAATGTGGAATATTATATATAGTAGAGTATTATATAGGGAGTATTAAATGTGGAATATTATATATAAGTAGAGTATTATATAGGGAGTATTAAATGTGGATTATTATGTAGAGAGTAATGTAGTGGAGTATTTAATGTGGTGCAATGGTTATAGGCTCTAGGTTACTAATCACAAGGTTGGGGGTTCAAGCGCCAACACCGCCAGGCTGGCACTGTTGGGCACTCGAACCCTGTCTGCTCTCTGAACCCAACTTCCTAACAAGCTGGGATATGCGAAGAATGAATTTCACCATACTGTAATGTATATGTGACAGTGGAGTATTTCATGTGAAATATTACATAGGGAGAGAGATAGTGGGACAATGGAATAATAGAGAGGAGTAATTTGGGTTTCGTCCCTAATCCCGGGCTTTTTCCTCTCCCGAATAGCGCAGATGCGAGCCCGGTCCAAGAACACGCGCGGTCCAGATCGGCAAGATAAAAGAAACGGGAACTCAGAAGATGTAAACGTTCCAAGCTCGCTCGTGCTCGTTTCCAGCGCGCGAGTTCTCGGTCGGAATGCTAACACGCGGGGTGGCCGCGTCACATTCTTCACATTAGCGCCGTCTTTTTCCAATCAGTCCCTTTGAAAAAGGTTTGCACGCCGTGATTAGAAACTTGGGTCACGTTCCCTCCAGGCGACGGAGATGGAAATGGTGAAACACGTGCATGCCGAGGTGGAGAGACTGGGACAGAGCTGAATAATGTTTGTCCGCGGGCTCCTGCTTGTGATGATAATTACTGTTTGAACTGAAGCGCGAGCGGATGTTTGCGCGGTTCGGAAAAGGTCTCGAATTCCGCGCGCACTTTCTCACCCTTACTGCAGTCCTGCCCGACAGGCATGCCAGAAATTAGTGTGTTTCTGCGCGTGTGTGTGTGTGTGTGTGTGTGTGTGTGTGTGTGTGTGTGTGTGTGTGTGTGTGTGTGTGTGTGTGTGCGTGTGTGTGTGTGTCTGCGTGTGTGTGTGTGTCGCGCGTGTGTGTGTCTACGCGTGTGTGTGTGTGCGTGTGTGTGTGTGTGTGTGTGTGTGTGTGTGTGTGTGTGTTTGATTTGGCATATACACTGAGTGGAGTACTACATCGTACCTTGTATATAAACTTACTGACTCATTTTAATTGAGCACTGTGTAGGTATGTAATTACTGATTGTAGCCCATCTGTTGCCCATTTATCAGCCCACCTCTACATTAACGGTGTAACACAATGGAGGTATCTGTATCTGTTTCCTGCTCCAAATATCTCCAATTTACAGTGGGGAGAAAAAGTATTTGCTCCCCTGCTGATTTTGTACGTTTGCCCACTAATAAAGAAATGATCAGTGTATAATTTTAATGGTAGGTTTATTGGAACAGTGAGAGACAGAATAACAACAAAAAAATCCAGAAAAACGCATGTCAAAAATGTTATAAATTGATTTGCATTTTAATGAGGGAAATAAGTATTTGACCCCTCTGCAAAACATGACTTAGTACTTGGTAATGACTTAGTAATGACTTTTCATTTTCAATGCCCTGGCGGAGGGAAGGAGGTTCTCACCCAGGATTTGACGGTACATGGTCCCGTCCATCGTCCCTTTGATGCGGTGAAGTTGTCCTGAACCCTTAGCAGAAAAACACCCCCAAAGCATAATGTCTCCACCTCCATGTTTGACGGTGAGGATGGTGTTCTTGGGGTCATAGACAGCATTCCTCTTCCTCCAAACACGGCGAGTTGAGTTGATGCCAAAGAGCTCCATTTTGGTCTCATCTGACCATCAGAGGACAACTGGGTGAAAGTGTTGTGGTCAGATGAAACCAAAATGGAGCTCTTTGGCATCAAATCAACTCGCCGTGTTTGGAGGAGGAGGAATGCTCGTCCAAATTATAGACTGAACATTTCTTTGTCAGTGGGTAAACGTTCAAAATCAGCAGGGGATCAAATATGTTTACCCCCTCACTGTATCTTTATTCGGATTTAAACCTGAAGTGGGCATGGCTTAAATCAGATTATTGTCATTATTTCTTAAATATGAACCCTACTACTGCACTCCCAGAAACACTGGAAAACCCGCCCCCGCCCCCCACGTCCCCAGATGTAGATATGTCAGCTGTATCAGCATGATGTGTGACATCGCTGACAGTTCCTCAACCTCAGCTACATCACTCAGGTTCATCACTTGCCTCACTGATCAGACGTATCCTTCTCGTTCAGCCAGATTTCTGTTTAAATAAATAAATAAAGGCTCTGCGCAGTCCGTCCAGGATTTCCTCCATCGTGGAAACGGACACAAAATCAATCGAATTCCTGAATATTCGGAGGAGCTCGCAAATTTTTTTTTTTTCAAAATATCCGCAGATTTTTCGCGGACTCGGGCCGAGACGCGTCACGTCACGTCATCACGACCCGTGTTCAGCCGACGCCCTCTTCGACTCACGTGCGTCGATCATGAGTACAGCTAAAAGGTCGCACGGACTAACCAACATCACTGCGATAGACAGTTTTCGCGACGCAATTTTGGGCGATTGCGATTTTGCCGGGAAGAGGAAGAAAAAAAAGCGAAGCAAAAAATTCCTCAAATTAAAACATTTTTTAAAAAGCTGCAGCAACATCAAGCATTTGAAAAATAAATAAATAAACCAACTCCACGAAATCCTGTATGGACTGAGTGCTGTTTTTATTGTGTTGTGATGAGGGCTCTTACCTTGTCCAGCAAGCACACAATGGCGAAGCATGTGGCTCTCCTCTCATCATCGTTCTCTCCGAGGTCTATTGCTAGATGTCGCTTTCTAGCACTGGGTGTCACCAAAGAAGTGATACAGTGACAGTGTGCAAACGACAAATGTACAAAGAAGCTTGTACATATCAAAATAAAATTCTTGAATCTTGAACTACAGATCGTTTTTATCCAGTACGTCCAGTTTTTTTTTTTTACCTGCCTGTGATATACCGTATTTTCCGCACTATAAGGCGCACCTATAAGCCTTAAATTTTCTCAAAAATCGGCCGTGCGCTAATAATCCGGTGCACCTTATGTGTGGACTGAGTTACAAAATCTGTAAAAATGTTGTGCGACTTTGGTTGGCGTAACAACCGTATGCGCCTTATAACACGGGCCGCCTTCTGTATTGGTCAAGTACAGAAATAGACCCCGTAATTGAGACTGCACCGTATAATCCGGTGCGCGGAAAAAAACGGTTCATCAATTTTACCAAATTCAGTTGGTTCTATTTCCCAAAATATAAAGAAACTTGTAATAGGTTACACTTAACCACACCCTTGACCAGGCAGTTACTAAGGATGAATGAACCGAACATTGTAATGATTATGAGTAATTAATGAATGCGTCTTTCTTTGTCCCATGAGCAAAACGGGTAGTGTGGGTCTTGTTCATATCTGTACATGCATCTTTTTAAAAAAAAGCACATGGTCTGTTCTTTCTAAATGATTTATAGATGTATTTGTAATCAGTTACGTCCTTACTCTGGGAATAATAATAATAATAATAATAATAATAATAATAATAATAATAATAATAATAATAATAATGATAATAATAATAATAATGAAAGCAACAATATCTGATTAATGATCTCTCTCACTCTGTCTCTCTCTCTCTGTCTGTCTGTCTGTCTCTCTCATATAGCTGTAGGCTTGATGGCTGAACTTCCTCCTGGTAGCCATTATGGCATGTGTGTCTGGGTGTGTGTGTGTGTGTGTGTGTGTGTGTGTCTGGGTGGTCCATCCTCCTTTCCAGATCTCTAATAGTTTTCTACTGCAGCAGTGCCGACTGTGTCCCGGGGCAGTGGGGGACTCTGGACAGAGAGTGCGCGAGTGAAAATGAACAGACAGAGGAGAGAACAGGAGACAAGAGTATGAATGAAAAAAGGAGAGTTGGTGGGAACCCGCCCCGCCCCCGCACTTGCCGGAATAGACAGAGAAAGAAAGAGGGACAAAGAAATAGAGAGATGGCTCAGTTTTACTAATAAAGCCAGTTTGAAGCGATGTACAGCCCTCGGGACATTTCCTGCTCCCATATGCGCTGGTGCTAATGGGACACAGCTGGAGACCCCCTCGTTCTGTCAGTCTTTCTTTCTGTCTTTCTATCTATTTTCTTTCTGTCTTTCTTACAGGAAAACAAATACATATTAAGAGAGGAACGTGGCATTCAGAATAACCAAAACAACAACAACAAACAAACTCAGGAGAAAAGTATAAATTCTTTTAAATCTGACCTCAGCCCCAAGTTTGGGATGGAATGCCACTACGTGCCAGGCCTCCTCGCCCACCGATGAACACAAATCCCCACAGCCACGCTCCAAAATCGAACGGAAAGCCTTCCCAGAAGAGTGGAGTGCATTATAAACAGCGATGGGAAATAAATGGAATAGCACATATACGTTTAGCAGACGCTTTTATCCAAAGCGACTTACAAATGAGACAAACTCACACACCAATGGTAGCAGAGCTGCATGCAAGGTGCTAGCTTGCCATCGGGGGCAACTTAGGATTCAGTGTCTTGCCCAAGGACACTTCGGCATGGGATCACCCGGGCCGGGATTCGAACCACCAACCCTACGATTAGTGGATTAGTGGACGACCCGCTCTACCGACTGAGCCACAGCCGCCCTATAGAGCCACACATATAGGTGTGATGGTCAGGTGTCCACAAACGTTTGGCCGTATAGTCCATTTTTACCATGTTGGAAAGTAACCATGACAACGATCATAAGTAACGACTTGGGCCAGTCCAATATTTACGCTTTGTAAAATTCAGAATGTGAGGAAGACTTATTCATCCATCCTGCTGCTGACGTTCTGTACACTGTGTGTGTGTGTGTGTGTGGTTGGGGAAAAAAAAATGAGCATTTATTCATCTTCAGTAACTGCTTTATCCTGGTGAGGGGCATGGTGGATCTGGAGCCCAGGAATACTGTGTGAAAGGTGGGAATTCACCAAGGATGGACAGTTTTAGAGTAGCAAATCGACCTACCAGTGTTTTTGGGAAGTGGGAGGAAGATGGACTATCTGAAGGGGACCCACAGAGACAGTAACCAGAACCCAGGATCAAACCCCAGACCCTGGAGCCATCAGGTCCGTAACACTACCCACTCGGCCAGCAGAATAAGTTCATGTTAAAAATAAATATACAAAACAAACTGGAAGTATCGTGTTGTCTTCTAATGTACAGTTCCACCAAACGTGGGCCACACCTCCATCCTGAGTCTGGACACTGATCTACGTGCTGAGGAAGAAACTGATTCAGCTTTCAAGCTGACCGCTAATGAAAGAGTGTATGGGGAAAAAAGGAAACAGTAGCAGACGGATGGAGAGACTAAGCAAAGAAGGAACAGAGAGAGTGAGAGACATTGCACAGAGCCTTGAGCAATCGTTAACTTCCTCTGAATGTTTCCTCAGATCTGATCCGCATGACAGTGAGCGTGTGCAGGAGACCTTGGCCGCCCGCAATCCCCTCTTCTCGGGTGGACTGTAGAGTCCAGCATGGCACCAGCAGTGTTTACCATCCACAGACACCCCGGCTAAACAGGAAGAGACGGGAGACCGAGTGTGTCCCAGAATGTCTCTGGGTTTCTCTGTCTGTCTCGATTTCTCTCAGACACACACCCCCAAACACACTGGACGATCCTTTGAATGAGACTTCCAGTAAACCATAAATACACATATTCCTCAGCAAAATTCTGAAGCTGTGTGTGTGCTACCAACTCATATCTCGCTTTCCTTTCTTTTGAACAATGCCTACATATAATCAGTCGTCTTTCACTCTCACTCTGAACAAATGCTAGCATCCCAGCCGGTCAGGTCCCACTGACTTTTACCCCATGTTTTCATTCATTCATTCATCTTGAGTAACCACTTTTTCCTTGTCAGAGTCATGGTGGATCTGGAGCCTATCCCAAAAAACAAAAGAACACGGTGAGAGACGGCAGTCTTTGACGGAACACCAGTTCATTGCAAGGCACCATGCTCAGACACACATTCACACACTCATTCATACCTTGTGGCAATTTAGAGGCATCAATTCACCTACTGGCATGTTTTTGTCTACTCTGCCACCGTACCACACCCATTTCTAGCCAATTCCCACCCCCTAGCTAGTTCTCTGCTATCACACAATAGCTACCAATCAGGAAGGTAAGGACCAGCTTCCTTTGAGAAATGTTAAGAAAATCCCCGCAGGTTTTTGAACTGCTGCTGAGGGCAGTTGAACACTTGGAGGAAAGCTCTGCAAACATGAGCTCACAGATACCCTTAATTGGTTAATATTGCTTATTGATAGAGGAGAGAGAGAGAGTAATACCAACATTCTGACCCAAAGAGCTTGGCCAGTTTTCCTTATTGGACCCTTGACCATGGATTGCTTTGGCATAGCAGGGATTCAACCAATAGGGCGGATACGTTTATACAGCACCACCCAGGAGCCCCGAAATTGGCACACTTTACACTTTATACAAGTTTCTGAGAAGCTTCATGCTGCGAAATCAGCTTGGACCTCTCCGCAGTTAATTACAATCTCCTCCTGTCCATTCTCACCAGCTTTGGTACAACAGTATCCTACCTGAAGCAGTGCCCATTTTGGATCCTCATCTGCTCCATGCAGAGTCCATACAGTGGTGCCCCTCAAGGCTCACTGCTCAGATCATTTCTGTTTTCTTACTATGCCTGTTCTCTTGATGATGTACTATCTTCTACACGCAACTCATCTTCTCTGTCAAATACCCAGTCGGTTACCAGGCATCCGTGGCTGACATCTCATTATGGAACGCAGGAAGACCTGTCTGCTTCATACGCACTCCATGATCACTCCGACAGAAGGTGCAACCGCGGTTCTTGTTTTCGGTATCTCCTGTACAACATCGTAAGTCCTCAACTCAAGTTCTCTGCAACTAGGCCACTCCGGTGCTTGTCCAGTGTCATGAATTGGGCTTTATTCCTTGCAACGGATCCAGAATGCAGCTTGTCTTTAATGCCCCAAAGTCCACCCTGCTACATTCCTTCCATTGGCTTCCTCTAGCTGCCACCTTAAATGTAAGGCCGTGATGCTTGCCTCACAAAACCAAAAACAGTCCAGCCTCTTCCACATGGTGGCGGTGGTCAAATCTGGCACCGTAAATAATGACGTTTAAACTACATGTACGGCTCGGCTCGCCCCACCAGCCTTCAAGACAGGGAAGACAAGCATTGAGACTGTTATCTGTTCTGGTAGCCAGGTGGTGGAATAAACCCCTTCTAGTCCCTGCTGTATTCAAGCACGGACTACACACCCGTCTCACGTATCGACTTACGAATCAGCCCCGACCCTTGTTTCTGGCATTTTCTTAACTTGTTGGTATCTTTCAACTTGACCTGATCTACAATAGCATAAAGATATGTTTACTAACTAGACAAACAAGCTTGGAAAGGTGAGTCTACCAAACACAAAACCTCAATGTAATTGTGTTTAAATTAAGACCGCCGTAGGTGTCGTTTCTTTGAGTAGATAGAGCTCTATCTCCACACACACACACGCACACACACGCACACACACGATGGTTTTACTATCTTTGTAAAGAATTTCCTTTGACTCGTGTATTACGGTAACCCTTGTAACTGTAACCACTAACACCAACCTCACAACCCCAAAGTAAATATTTTGGCTCTTTTATTTTATTTTTCAAATAAAAGCTGCACTTTGTGTAAAAAGTCATTTTCTTTATGAGGACCCCACAGTCCTGAAATTGTCACGCGTCCCTGTCATTAGGGAGACATTTCGTCCTCATAAAGAGATAAATACATGGCCACACACCCACACTCACATACGCGCACACACACACACACACACACACACACACACACACACACACACACACACACACACACACACACAAATAAACAGTGACAGAGAGGAAAATGTTCTACAGGAGACAGATGAAGCGTGCGGTCACTAAGAGCTGAACACAGCTCTTGTTTAGAAAGTTCAGGATGTGAAGTGTGTGTTTGTGTATCGTAGCAATAACACAGCTTTCACACACACACACACACATACGCACAGACACGCACAGACACATGTCCAACGAACACACACGCTGAGACAGAAACACGAGACCCTCTAGTCATGATGTCAGATTTTCATTATCTTCCATGTGTGTTTGTGTCTGTTCATGCACGCAAGCGTGTGTGTGTGTGTGTGTGTGTGTGTTTGTGTGTGAGTGTTTACTTACATTAGCATGACGTCTGGCATTGTGCTTGTTTTCAAAGGCGATTTGTACACAGCGGATATAAGGAGATGAAGAAGTGTATTGAGGAGTGTGTGTATGTGTGTGTGAGGACTTCAATAGCAGGACTGTGAGAGCGTTGCAGCTCTGTTCAGTGTGAGAGCTGCAGTCTGACAGCACAGCTACAGTCCTGGATCTCATCTCCATATGAAATGCTACGTCCAAAATCACAGTCGTGTGTTCATTGTGTTCGTACAAAACGATTCCACATGAACGGGCCACTCTCGTATTCACGTCTACAGAAATCAAATCGGCTGCGAGTTCACGAGTCATGATGCAAAGTCGACGTCTCTCAATACGGCAGAACTCCTTCAGATAGCGCTCGATGCTAAATGTGTGCAGAATCGTTTTACAGAAACGTCTACAGAAATCAAATCGGCTGCGAGACATCTGAGAGAAATATCGATACATTCGAATGGGTTTGTATTGTTTACGTCATTGTAAAAAGTTCAGCTCCTACACTCTGGCTAGTTAAATCCGTTAAACTTGTGGAGGTTTGGTTAGCAGTTGATGCTACATGTGAACACAGCGTCGTTTTACCTCTACAGAGTCTTTTCTTGTTGATTTTCCAACCCTTCTGAGAGAAACGTATATAATCTTAATGTTTGTGTATTATTTAGACCCTGTACGTTTACATAGACAGTGTAAAATTCTTAACATGCTACATGCTACATGCTAGCTAGCGAAATATTCACAATTATTTTAGCTCTAAAAAATCTTTTCTTGGTTAATCAGGTTATAAATTTTGTTGTGCAAAGTCTTTTCTTTGTAATTTCCCGACATGTCTGAGGGAAATTTTGATGTTTAGATGAACAACGTCATGGCTACATGGTCCATAGTTCAGTCAACCTTTAAAGCCAAGAGTTCTGAGTGAAATGTTAATGCTTTCAATTATTTCCTTTCTTTGCCGTTGTTTAGTCGAGTTTTCGCTTTAACACTTAGCTTTCATTTTGTTTGTGTAAAAGACGTTTTGGCCAAGGGGCGCACGGTGGCTTAGTGGTTAGCACGTCCGCCTCACACCTTCAGGGTTCGAGTCCCGCCAGGGCCCTGTGTGTGAGGAGTTTGCATGTTCTCCTCGTGTGTCGGGGGTTTCCTCCGGGTACTCCGGTTTCCTCACCCAGTCCAAAGACATGCATGGTAGGCTGATTGGCGTGTCTAAAGTGTCCGTAGTGTGTGAGTGTGTATGTGATTGTGCCCTGTGATGGACTGGCACCCTGTCCAGGGTGTACCCCACCTTGTGCCCGATACTCCCTGGGATAGGCTCCAGGTTCCCCGTGACCCTGAAAAGGAGTAAGCGGTAGAAGATGGATGGATGGACGTTTTGGCCACAAGGTTAGCCTGGACAGTTATTTGGCTCGTTCACTGGCTATGTTGTTGCTACCAACCGTGTTCCTTAGCGTGTATAATCAGACGGATGGATAGAAAGGTCGATCGATTTTTAAATTTGACCTTAATGATAATTCTTGATTTTATTAATTCAATTCTCGGCACAGTGGCTAAACGGTTGGTACATTTGCCTCGGATCTCTGGGATAGGGAGTTCTGCGCAGAGCTTGCATGTTCTCCATGTGCTTCGGGGGTTTTCTCCGGGTACTTCACGTTCCTCCCACAATCCAAAGACATGCATTGTCGGCTGATCGGCATCTCTAAATTGTCTGTAGTGTGTAAGTGTGTGTGCGGTTGTGCCTTGTGATGAGTTGGCACCCCGTCCAGGGTGTTCCCCAGCTTTTTTTCCCAGGTTCCCCATGACCGTATGAACTGTAGGATAAGCGGTACAGAAAATGAATGCATGGATGGATTAATTAAATGATTTAAAACAAAAATATAATTGCACCGTATCCAACATAGTAGTCTCTCAGCACTGTGCACCCTTTAAAAAAGTTGTTCGTCAATGGGTTCTTTGTTTGTGAAGTTAAGGGTTCGTAGTTTCCTGAAAGACTCCCAGTTTTGAAAGACCACAGAGAAATGTTATAGGGTTTTACATAGAGCTTTAAGGGTAAGGGTGATAGAATGAGCAACCAAACAATCTTTACGATTTCTACCCCCATTTAAGTGTACGTTTGATGCGATCATTTCAGTTCCCACCTGCACGTCATTCCCTGGGGTAAAATCGAAAAAAAACACCAACATGACACTGAACATTTGTTTTTTTATTAGTTCTCATTGCTCTATTTCTCTTGCCTGGATTATGCACTGAGTCTGGTCTATTAGTGTGTGTATGTGTTTGTAGAGAGAGAGAGAGATCTTTAGCGGAGGTCTCATAACATCCAGCTGTTGCTCAGAGAGTCCTCGCATTTATCATCGTGATCTGCTGTGACAATTTCCCTCCTTCACAGTAATCCGACACGTTTTAATCACTGCTACGGCTCTGGCATTGTTTCTCCGTCTCAGCCCTACAGACAGCATGCACTTCACGTTGTAGTGCTTTCCCTGCTCGAACATTCAGCTCATGAACAGCTTGTTCACCACCGGATGAGTTGAGTCAGGTGTGACAGAGTAGCAAAGCCACATAGCAGAACCACTCCAGCTGTGGAGTACACTTCCATCCAGGCTGATTTATTCACGCCTCTTATTTTAAGCGCACTAGAAAATTATACATCGGGACCATTCTTGGACGTGAGATTCTCCATATCATGCAATAAAACTGGTGAATGGGTAATTCATGTGGCTGAGGTAAACAGTGGTATGTGCTCATGCTGGGCCACTGGGAACAAGGATCTTGGGGCAGTAATATCATGGCTGACGCTGTGCTGTGATGTGTAAATGTATATACCATACTTCACACTACTTATAATCCTAGACTGAGATTAACCTTGGATATGGGTTTCCCTAGGCCTTTAAGTTAACTAGCTAGTATTATGTTAGCTATAATTGTTGTGGATGAGACTAAACATGGATATGGGTTTCTCAGGCCTTTAAGCTAACTAGCTAGTATTATGTTAGCTATAATTGTTGTGGATGAGATTAACCATAGAAATGGGTTTCCTAGGCCTTTAAGCTAACTAGCTAGCTATTATTTTTGCTATAATTGTTGGGGATGAGACTAACCATGGATATGGGTTTCCCTAGGACTTTAAGCTAACTAGCTAGTATTATGTTAGCTATAATTGTTGTGGATGAGACTAACCATGGAAATGGGTTTCCTAGGCCTTTAAACTAACTAGCTAGTATTATGTTAGCTATAATTGTTGTGGATGAGACTAAACATGGTTCTCGGGCCTTTAAGCTAACTAGCTAGTATTATGTTAGCTATAATTGTTGTGGATGAGACTAAACATGGTTCTCGGGCCTTTAAGCTAACTAGCTAGTATTATGTTAGCTATAATTGTTGTGGATGAGACTAAACATGGTTCTCGGGCCTTTAAGCTAACTAGCTAGTATTATGTTAGCTATAATTGTTGTGGATGAGACTAAACATGGTTCTCGGGCCTTTAAGCTAACTAGCTAGTATTATGTTAGCTATAATTGTTGTGGATGAGACTAAACATGGTTCTCGGGCCTTTAAGCTAACTAGCTAGTATTATGTTAGCTATAATTGTTGTGGTTGAGACTAAACATGGATATGGGTTTCTCAGGCCGTTAAGCTAACTAGCTAGTATTATGTTAGCTATAATTGTTGTGGATCAGACTAAACATGGATATGGGTTTCTCAGGCCGTTAAGCTAACTAGCTAGTATTATCCATCCATCCATTCTCTACTGCTTAGTCCTCTATCAGGGTCATGGAGAACCTGGAGCCTATCCCAGGAGGCATTGGGCACAAAGCAGGGTACACCCTGGACAAGGTTCCAGTCCTTCGCAGGGCAGCTAGCTATTATGTTAGCTATAATTGTTGTGGATGAGACTAACCATGGACTAACCACCTCTTTATTAAGTCAGAGATTATATCTATACAAAATTACTTATATGTAGTAACTACAAAAGCCTGAAATATAACATTGCAGAAAATATGTGAAGATTGGGAATGGGTTGAGAAAGGAGGGAAATTCTCAATGGGATCAGTAGTTCATTCCCTTTTAAAGGACATTAAGTACACTGTGTATCTGTTGTCTTTTATTTTAATTTTTAAACATTTTATGTTTCATCTTATACAGTAGCTGGTTGGCTTGGGTTCAGAAACCTTTTCAAAACCTTCGAAACATTACTGCATTTGTGTAGTGTTTGTATGTTTAAAATTTACCAGTGGCTTTAGACATTTGTGGAAAGCCACTAATGTGTATGTATTGTTTTCGATTGCTTCAGGACCACCAGTGAAGTAATGTAGTAAACTCTATTCTCTACTCTCTCTCTTTCTCTCTCTCTCTCTCTCTCTCTCTCTCTCTATCTCTCTCTCTTTCTCTCTCTCTCTCAGGTTGTGACATCCCCGGCTGCATTTCAAATGTTTGATCCTCTCGATGCTACCCCCACCACCCCCCCACCCCTTGTCCGCTCTGTCCCTGCTGGGGCTGCACAAAAGCCCCCCACAACAAACCAAGTGCCCGCCACTGCCCCTTCTGAGGGGGCCAAGTGTCAGAGCGAATTGTGGTTTCACTCATCCTCGGAGGTCTGCAGCTCCCCCAGAGAAGTCCATTCAGCCCGGGACCTAATGACCACTCAGGGCTCCATTCATCACCACAATGGACTTCTACACGGCCATTGAGGAGGTGCACAATGGAGAACATCGCTCCAATTAAACCCCGGGGACAATGAGTGAGTGAGGGAGGAGAGAGGATCTTGTTGGGGTGTAAGGAGGGGAGACGGTGATGGTGAGAGTTCATCTGTGAAGCTCTATTTCTGATGACTGAGAGAAGGTGGATGGGGCGGAGGGGGGGGGGGGGC
>JAFFST010013889.1:14144-20760 GCA_022414735.1 Noturus placidus | reverse complement strand
TGTGTTTACTTGTGTTGTCCTTGACTATTGTTTAAATTGGTTTGATGTTCCGAAACACTTAAGTGTGACAAACATGCAAAGGAACAGGAAATGAGGAAGGGGGCAAACACTTTTTCACACCACTGTATATACACACACACACACATATATCTATGTATATCTATCTATATATATATATATATATATACACACAGAGAGAGAGGTATATATTTGTATAGAGAGGTAGATGTGTGTGTGTGTGTGTATATATATATATATGTCAAACACACACATTTATTAGAGAATGTTTTATAATTTAAAATAGAATTTACAAAAACTGTTAAATCAACTAAATCTGGGCTGTCAAAGCTATATGGACTTAATCCCACTGCACCACATCACACACCACATCAGAAGTCTGTACAAGTCGAGTGTGTCAGCTGCTGTCTCTCACACACACGTATACTAGTGCAGGATGGAGCTGTTCGAAAAGTAAAGTCTCTCCATCAGCTTTATGAGGGGTTTAACACCGGTGGTCTCTCTGCTCCTGAGGAGGTTCTCCCCAGCCTCTGATTGGCTTAGCCAGTCCACACGGGCTAATGACTCATCCCTACTCCATCTTCCAGCATCACACAGAGGACAGAGATTTGACGGGAAGCGCTGTTGCCACGGCTACCAGACCAAGCAGGGGTCAACAAGAACCTGGGTGTTTCCTGAAGGGAGGCCAGTACTATTTCACCTGCTGAGGAGGAAATACTTATGAACAAAAGAGGAAATGGAGAAAAGGAAAGAAATTCTTCGTGAAAAGACGCGTTATAGGCATTGAATTCACAGGAAGACACTCACATACACAGCGAAAGACACACCACCAGTTGTGATAACTTATTTATTTTTTAAAAAGTGTCCTTTCATTCAAACCAAGGATCACAAAGCTTACGGTTCTCTCATTAGTCCTTTTGGATAATTTGACCATTCAAGGAACGAGGTTTGCTTCGTGTTTTTACTTCTAACTTCTCCAAAAACTCAATGACAGACATTAATCCATCTCATTTATGAATGAAATGGACGTGTCAGAGAAGCAAGCTTAAATTAATAAACAGTTTATTATGGGATTATGTTTATTATTAAATTAATTACAATGGACATAAAAGCTCAGGGGTGTTTCAGTTATGAATCTAAAGTCTGAGCTAGAAAGAAATCAGCCCTAGCTTTATTTCTCATTTTTTCATGGTCTTCTGTGTATTTCTATTTACAGCCACTGGTGGTGCTGTTGTGCCTCGTTCCAACCATCCATTTTCCATGCCACTTATCCTACAGAGGGTGGCCGGGAGCATGGAGCCTACCCCAGGGAACACGTGGCAAAAAGAGGGGGCGCCAATGCCAATCCTGGAGGAAACTCCCAAAGCAGAAGGAGAACATGCAATCTCCCCACACACAGAGCGTAGGCAGGATTCGCAGGCAAACGTGTTAACCACCATGCCCCCATGTGTCGTTCCATAAAAATAAATACACTATATGGCAAAAGTATGTTTACACGTATGTCTTTTTCTTCACCAAACTGTTGCTACAAAGTTGAAAGCACACAATTGTATAGGATGTCTTTGTATGCTGTGGCATTGAGATTTCACATCACTGGAACTAAGAGGCAGCAGAACAATGCCCCTGTGCACAAAGTCAGCTCCATGAACACATGGTTTTGCCAAGTTTGGAGTGGAAGAACTCGAAAGCCCTGACCTCAATCCTTCTGAACACTTTTGGGATGAACTGGACGTCAATTGTTCGCCAGGCATCCTCACATGACATGACATCAATCCCTGACCTCACTAATGAACTCTTGTAGCTGAATGAGCATGCACAAATCCCCACACATACAGGTGTGATGGTCAGGTGTCCACAAAACTGTCCACTGACAGTCCATTTTATGTCATGATATAAACTGCACACCAAACAAACAAACTAATGCTACCCTGTCCTGTGCTGTGTGTAGGTGCGCTTCAGCTAATTGTGATAATTCACACCCAGAGAGTCCTAATAGATCGGGCTCACTAACAGGCTGCAGTGACGTTGCGGGTTTTAAAAGCATGGCCTCATCTGTAGCTCTTCTCCATTTCCCGCGTTTACAACCCTGTTCGTCTCCCACAGGTTAACAAATAACTCGGGGCTAATTGTGGTAAACAGGATAACAGGGAAGAGTGTGTGCCTGTGTGTGTGAGAGAGAGAGAGAGAGAGAGTGAGTGAGTGGGTTTATGTGAACAGAATAGCGCCTTCTTTACTCTTTAATGAAAGTGCAAAAGCTCAGGATGACGGTACGCATTAAAAGGCGACTACATGAATTATTCAGCCTCGCCCAAAGAGCTCCCGCTGTTACAGGCCCCCGCCTAGCGCAGCACCACAACACTGTAAAGAACACGCTTCCTTCTTACCCACAAGGTAATGTCAACAACAATGAAAGAACACACTGTTAGCTAGGATTAAGTCATGTGATATATTTTGTTAAAAACCCGCCATTCTTACTTTAATAAAGGACACCGTGTGAAGACATGGCTCTTCCAATGACACTAAAAAAAAAGGGTTTTTTCTTCATGTGTCTAAGAAGCAGCATGTGTCGGCCTTTAGTCTCTCAGACTGGATCTAACTGCATAAAACCAAAGCTAATTCACATCAGAGAACAAGTGAACACACTGACTTCACTCTTCTGTACAGAAAAAAGCCGTCCTTCCTGTCCAGAAAACTGGTTACGATACAGTTGGTGTTTGAACAAACAAACGCTTACGGCAGTTACAGCACTTGGAGTCCGAGTGAGGAATAAAACACAGTGGGATGTGCTGTTATATGCAACTAATCAGTGCACCCTAAATAAAACTTCCCTACATTTCATAATGACTTTATCCATTTAATGTTTTGGAACGTTCAGGAAACAAATTTGCTCCTGGTGTCACTTACTGTTACAAAGCACTGACACTGGAGACTCCTTCCATAAACGTTAGACAGATCCTTCCAAAACCCTCCCAAAACATTTCTAATCGGTTTATTATTAGATTATGATCCATAACAGTCCATTAAGGGTTTCGAGAAGCTTTTTTGGGATTGTTGCGCCTAAAAATATTTGAGTGTGCCTTTTTTTAGTTTTCTTTTAATAATACCACTTAAAGAATAAAAAACAAAACGAAACTGGAGATAAATGCATTGTTGCCTTACGGCAACTCCATGCAGTAGAGGGTTAATGTGAAGTGAAACTATGTTGAAACATCTGAAGTGTTTTCTATTTTATAAGCATTTCTGCCGTGTTAAAAGATACGCCTAGTCGCATTATTTCAGGCTTCTGTTTATTTATTTAATAATAATAAAAATTCCCCAGCCCTGACATTAGCTCTGCCCCCCAGTCAACAATTTCTCATTTGACATTTTACTCATTAAGCAGATGCTTTTTTTTGTGTGCAGAGGAAACAAAAGATGACAAACTGCTGCTTTAACACAAGTTTAAGATCAAAGATTATAGAGCGTATATAGATCTAGATCCTCCATTTTAATATATTAACATGCAAAGCTTTATTTAAAAAAAACCCACAAAAACAAAATAATAACCACGATAACCCGTTGTAGATGCTCGACAGTTTTATTAGGTTAATAATAAGAGAAAAAGCAAAACAGAGACACGCTAATTCGAACAGGAAACGGAGGATGCTCACATATGTATTACACAATCTAGATCACAACATGATGTACCATGTTGAACAAAACACAATGAGATTATCAGATCTGCAAACAACACAGTCAGATCTTCCATTCTTCCATATCAACCAACTCGCTTTTGAGCTCCACGAACACAATAAAACATTAACACACCGTGAACCCTAGGTTTAACTTTCCACAACCTTAATAAAATTTATTCATTTCTACTCTACTGATTAGGCTTCTGCATAGAATTTAAATAGAGATCATAGTAACCCAAAACCCTGTTAATGATTTAAATAATTTGGGGTTCAAATGACAGGAATTTTCTCATTTTTAAAGCATATAATATTGCTAAATGTTTTAAAGATATATATATATATATATATATATATATATATATATAACTAAATGTTAAATTTAATCACCTACTAATCATTTCATGTTCCTCGAGAAGAAAACGAAAGAAAGAAAGAAAGAAAGAAAGAAAGACAGAAGAATTCCAACATAAACCAGTCGACACTGTATAGTCAAGCAGAATTATTGATGTTTTCTTTGATTAGAGTTATGAACCACCTTGCATGCACAGGCACAAAAATGCTCCTTTATACTGATCTCTACTGTATAATATATAATTGTTAGGAATTTTTGATTAGTCTCTAGACGCTAAAAAACCAAGTACACCCTCTAGTGGTGTGATTGGGCTTTGCTCGGAAATCCAAAGTGAAATACGAAAGCGTTTGTGCCAGGTTGTGTTTGAATAACATTGTTTTTAGGACATATATTACTAGTTTAGAGTACGAAGTTATAGTCATGGATTTGAGCGAAAGAGTAGAATAATAATGAAGACCGTCAGCTTTCACGGTCACGCTGCTTCACTGCCACATGTCGGCATTGTCGCCGTTCTCGTGGAAACGGTGCAGGTGGTCCGAGTACCTGCAGTGTGGACAGTGACATGGAGAGGAAGAAGAAGGAGAAGGAAAGACGTCGATCTGAGATGACAATAATAAAACCCGAACAACAAGCAAACGTGTGGCAGCCTGGGATCAAATCAGTTCATCTGCTGGTTACACTCACTACGTTTACATGCACATCAATATGCCGATATTCATCAGATTTTGGCAATGTTATAATATTCCCACACCATGGAATATTCCTGCTTTAATCAGAAATTAATCAGAGTATTATTATTATTAACAATACATAAAAACAATTACAATTATTAACTATGCGTGTGTGTGTGTGTGTGAGGAAGCACTCACTTCTTAGCACAGTATGCGGCACAGTCACGGCCAATACTCTCGCTCCAGGCTGTTTTATAGAGAACCTGAAACGCACAGGTCATCACATATCGATATATATGATTTATTATTATACAGATCACTTAACTCTTCAGCTTTTCTCATTTGTCAGGTAAAGCTGATAGTCCGTTTACGTTCATGTTGCAATTTGCCTTTCAAAACATTACAAATATAGCAGTAAAGGCTTCACGGTAGCAATAATATTTTAAAAGTATATTAACATGCACACAACTGCTCCGTCTAGACACAACAACGTTTAGACGATGCGCTCGGCATTGACCTTGTGCAATGCTGGCAGCACTCATACGTCTATTTTCCAAACACACCCTCTGGATATGATGCTAAGCACATGCACTCGACTTCTTTGGTCGACCATGGCGAGGCCTGTTCTGAGTGGAACCTGTCCTGTTAAACCGCTGTATGGTCTTACCCACTCACACCTGAGACCTTGTAACACTAACAAGTCACATGACACCGGGGAGGGAAAATGGCTAATTTGGCCCAATTTGGACATTTTCACTTAGGGGTGTGCTCACTTTTGTTGCCAGCGGTTTAGACATTAATGTCTGTGTGTTGAGTTATTTTGAGGGGACAGTAAATTCACACTGTTACACAAGCTGTACACTCACTACTTTACATTGTAGCAAAGTGTCATTTCTTCAGTGTTGTCACATGAAAAGATATCATCAAATATTTACACAATGTGAGGGGTGTACTTACTTTTGTCAGTTACTGAATATATATATATTTTTTCAAATCTTAAATCAGCTCATGTTTACAGTTATTGACTCACCTCAGAATGATCAAACCTAATGCTAGGCTACTGTAATAAAGGTATCAAACAATAGCAGGTAGTCATACTGATATATCAAATATGCCATAAATCATCCATAATTATATGAACGGATCAACCCATGGTGCTTGCTCGTAACGTCGTAGCTACATCTTTTCAATATTTTGACGTATTTGATACACAGTTCTAGTTGAAGAGTGTAGTCAATAAGTGTACGTAGTGTAAGAGTAGCTCTTTACCAGAAACACCAGGCAGTGAAGGAAGACCGTGTAGAAGAAAGCAATAGTCCTGGCCAGCTTGTTGGACAGGATGACGCGACCCTGGAATACAGACGCACCAATTATCAGCCATTTTGATTTCTATACAGCACCCGTAGCACATATTGTGTTTATCCATGTATAAAACTGTAGGATTAGAGAGATTTCCTGATAAAGAAGGCCAAATCTCGACATCTGCTGTGTCAAAAGCTTTTGAGTGAAGAAGGGACAAAAAAAATACACTTCACAGTAACATTTTATCGAAATGACAGAATCACAAACAGACTTCCGATATTAACAGGGCTGCCAGATCCACACAGATTGAGACCATGGTGTCATATATGATGAAAACTAGAAAACAGGATAAACTTTTGGTACTAGAAGTGTGTTCAAAATAGCAATGGCATCCCTGGGGTACACAAATTAGATGCGATCTTTAGTACAGTGTGTGTGTGTGTGGTTAGTGTATGTGTGAGACACACAAAGCTGAGGGTGGCCTTGTCCCATGGGCTGAGGCTCAGGTATCGTCTCTGGCGCTCCTGACGACAAAAAACGAGAACAAGATGACAATACGTGGTAACAGGAAGCTAACCTCTGTAGTGATGTCATTTAAA
>JAFFST010013889.1:1644-9144 GCA_022414735.1 Noturus placidus | reverse complement strand
CCTGAAATTCTCAAATAAAAGCATCTTCGAGTAGGCATGTAACGACAATGTCACCGTATCGTCCCTTGTTTACGGGACAGCTCACGTATTAGCTTCCTTATTTTGGATATCGTATTGTTAGAAACAGGTACGCATCGGAATTCGTCGCATCGCATTCGTTGTGCTCAGATACAGAAGCCTGATACCACGGGACACAACTTGACGCGAGCCTCGTGTAAGTTCCCGCTCTACTGAATCTGCGATCTGAACGTATTGCAAAATTAAGAAATCAAAACAAACTGAAAGAATATCAAGGGTAGCTATTACGGCGTCTTCCTACGATACCGGTAACTTGATCAAACATCTTTACGGGGTTTAAACCGTATGTTTAATAAAGAGAGTCTAGGTAAGGTGTGTGAGGTGTCGTGAACTGTGCTTGTGCAAAAGTATTGGAACACACAGCAGTGAAACAGCTGCTGATGAGGAGGATGAGCAGTTCAGTTCAGCGAGCACCGAGACTACGTCCACATTAATCTGGATCAATCTGAAAACGCATCTTCCCCAGAGCGGACAGGATCAAACTGAAAACGTTTCTGCGTTGCAGATGTTCAAAAACGGTGAGGTTATTTTTAGTAACATGACCCTTTCTTCTCAAACCAAACAAGACGGTGGACAATGCAGTTGTCGTGCCTGCTATCCAGTCTGATAGCGTCGTTAAAGATTAACAACACTTTGCAGATCGCATTTTTAAAAAAGAAAAACGCCTGAGGGGAAATAACACAGGCCAAAGCTTCTTACGTTTTCACGCGTGTGCAGCATGCACGTTTCAGTGTGGACCAGAGATTTTTGGAAAACGTTTGAAAAGCGTCAATGTAGATAGATGGAGGGCGTCAAAAAAGCCGGTTTTCAGATCTATCCGGATTAATGCGGATGTGGCCCGAGATAAGCGGCTCCCTTCCCCCTCTCTCAGCAGGGTCTATAGTGCAACTGCTTGCTACGCAACTTCACCACGACACTCTTCCACCCTTACGCCCTCTCTCAACATAAACCGTTATAGAACCCCCCCAAAAAATGTTAACGCAACTGACATTGCTGAACACTAAGTAGGTGACTCACGTCTGTAGCAGTATTAACACACACTCGTACTTGGGTCTGAAAAAAATGGTATCGATGCATCCATAAATCGTAATTAGTAATGAAAAATCTTCGAGAAAACGAAATAAAACGATTTTTAAAATGCCCTAACGGAGACACTCGCATCTCCGTGTCTCGTTCACTGTCTGTTACCATCAGCAGTTTCCATTCTCACGCAATGGCAAAAATTTGCAAGCATCTGATCCATGCACCGAGTCGCCGGACTTCCTTTATATGACGAGAGAACTTCCCTGCATCGTCTAAAAAATTCTCAGTGTGTACCTTCTCAGAAACGGATCAGAAAGAAAGAAAACGAGAAGATAAACCGCAGTTGGTTTGTAAGCGGAAGGATAAAGTTCTTTGATAAGGAGCTTAGTCATTAAATCTTTTGAGTGTTTTCAAGCATTAAAGCAGTTTCATCGAAACATTGAAATTTAGTTGATTTGAAATGAAAGGAATGAACAAAACTGTAATCAATATATATATATATATATATATATATATATATATATATATATATATATATATATATATACTTAGCCTGAGCTGAAGTTCTACGGCGGGGAATACGACAGATCGAACGGGGAGAAGGTGGGACGTGATTAAAGAACGAAAAAAAAAAAAAACAAACAAACAAAAAAAAAACAAACGAACAAAACAAATCAAACCCCAACAACAACTTCTTGACCTGATAGATGCACTCGCATGCACACAATAACCCGTTTTAGTACAGTATTTGGTTTCTTTGAAAAGAGCTGCTGTAAAGGATCCTCCTTTTTTTTTTGTCCTTTTCTCTTTTTTTTTTTTTTAAATTCAATTCCCGACTAGACGAAACAGCAGATGAAAACCATGGGTTTGAATTCTTCATCGAATCGTGTAACAGAAACGCACGAACAAAAGAGCAGGACGACACGTCAAAACAAAACAAACTTCAACACGGGTCCGTTCAAGACACTTAACTCAATGTTCTCATCAGTGTATGAATAACTTCGCATACGATAAAACTACATAACTTCCACTGACCAGTCAGTACAAAATAGCGACACGCAATGGTGAAAAGGAGGGAAAAACAAACAAACAAACAAACAAACAAACAAACAAAAATCAGCCTCAAGCACCGAGAAAAAGGAGATCCATGTTAAATTAAACCATACATAATTCAAGAAAATAAATCTGTAAAACCGGGAGGATTTAATCAGACGTGTGCAACCCCTAAAGAGAGTAACAAAGGGGGTGGATATGAGGAAACCAATAAAACGTCCAGGACAGGAGGAGAACTTGGTGTTCGTGCATTTGAGGACAGACGTATTTGATTTTTAAATTAGAAACAGGAAGAAAAAAAAAAGTGCAGGGATGAGTACTGAGCGTTCTCAAGAGACAGCCAATGTTTAGTGTTTCTACGTTTTTAAGAGCTGTATTACTGATTTATTAACAACGATACAAATGTAACAGTTAGTGTTTTCTTAGCTTTATAGTAACACGGAAACAATTTCATTGTTCAACTGTTCCTGATGAAACGATCCCACAATGTGAGAAGGCACTCGACACACGGAGCTCATCGAACTCGCCATGCCTCAGCTTCCAGAAGACTTTGTTTTACATTAAAACAAACAAACAAAAAAACCTGTCCTTGGACTCAACTTTTACATTTTTGGGTCCCCACCATATAACATCCTGAATCTGTGTAAGATTGTGCTTTATCAGCGATCATGGCGGGGTTCTCTGTGCAATCCAGAAGTGCTTTAGCTACAAATGTGACTTTGTGTTAAATAAGGACATGTGTGAGTGCTTTAAATCTGGAACTCGAGAAGACCATGAGATTCGTGTGAACTTGGGTTTATAACCTTGCATTTATAGTTCCGATATGATGGTAATCGCATTACCATGTTGCAATGAAAGTGGAATTTAAGGAGAAGTACTGGGTGTCCATGTGACCGAGAGCCTTGGGCTCTATAAAAAAAAAAAAAGTAAAAAATAGAAGGAAAAAGGGAAAGGATTATTATTTTCTTTTGCGAAACGCAAATTGCAGTGTGCTGCTTTAAGTGCTTGCAAAGACGATTCATTGAACCTGTAAAGGGCTTCGCGAAGTTTGCGATAATCTCAATGGCAGTAACAGCTGTTTCCACAGATTTCTACGTATTAAAAACGCTTAGCTTTAGATACTTCTTACCTCAGTCTTTGTGCTTTGAAAGCCTGATGCGGTGCAGAATAAGGCCAAAAATCGTCAGCTCGAAAACTTTGTGTGGAATGAAGTGAGACGAAATGATACAAGTGCAATCAATTAACATAAAATTGCATGTGCTCAGTATTCAACACCACTGCACTGGATGGAAGAGGATGAAGAGGTCAAAGAAATCTCATTAAACATGCCGCCTTCTAACGTGCTGGTTTATATAGCAGCATTAAAGAATAAAAACACCTGGCTTGGATAGTACTGCAGTCCGAATGAATTCTACTCTATACATAAATCCAATATTTATGTTTTTGAAAAGGAAAAAAATCCACATGAAATGTTTAAGATCCCACGGTGCATAATACATATCCTGATTTTTCATTTAATTTATATATATATATATATATATATATATGTTTTTTTTTTTTTAACTTTACTGCCAATGTCCTATATAGAACAAAATAAGTCCGTTGTGATATGTAGAAATGCTACGTTTCCAACATGCTGTTGGATTCGCTACGTTCCTCTGGCTGAATCTAAGATACTGGTTTTTAACATATCGTCTTCAACTTATAAGATGTTGTTATAATTTTTACATTTACATTCTCCCACATTGCTTCCATCCCATCTTTACTTCTGAGAGACTCCGCCTCTGTAAGATACTCTTTTTATACCAAATCACATTACTGACCTGTTCCCAATTAACCTCCAGCTGTTTCTTTTTACGAACACTTACTTCTCCAGCCTTTTCTTGCTTGCCCCGTCCCAACTTCTTTGGGACGTGCTGTGGCCATGAAATACTAAATTATTATTATTTTTCTTAAAATGGTACATTTCCTCAGTTTAAACATTCAATATGTTTTCTATGTTCTATTCTGAATAACATATTGGGCTTATGAGATTCATATATATATATAGATAGTGCATTAATGTGGCTCTTTTTAAATCGGTGAAACCCATTACACGGCTCCCATTCTGTCCAGAGTACCTTGATAAATAATAAATCAAACTACTTACTTAAACACTAGGTTTTACGATATTATTTTCGTCACCATTTTGAACCTCCTCATGTGACAACGAGACTCACACACGTCCTCGAGTAGCTTATCACTTTAATAAATACTCAGAGTGAAAATGGGTCGCAGGTGACTGACTCGGATGGGATCTTAAACATTACTGCGGATAGAATAAATCCAGTTTAAAACATCTGACGCTTATGTTGATTGAGATAACGTTGATTTTTGCCTCGTGATATTTTACGCTACTTCTCAGTTTTAAAAGAATATGACTTTATAGTGTATGTTTACTTGGCGGAATAAAACTGGAGGCTTGTTCATTTTTAAAATGCTACAAAACTTCACAAAATATCATAACAAAAACCACTTGGTTTTTTCCCCCCAGATGTGAGTCCTCTTTAAAAAATAATAAAAAAAATAAATATAAAAGCATAAACACCAAGCCCTCCTTATGCCTCGACTGCAACGATGTAGTCAAAGCTTAATGCTGAAATAGTGCAGACTTTTCACAGAAAGAAATGTGTGGGAAGGGAGAAATATTGGCACCCCATCAACACGCACACCATCCAACCAAAAACCAAGCGCAGACCACACACACAATCGGCAATCATCTGCAGTGTCCCGAACACAACATTTAGGGAAGTCCACACTCTCTGAAGTGCAGAGATAGAAACGCCAGTGTACACAGGGCCTGAGAGGTACGAAACACGCTCTATAACACACGGAGAAAAAAGAGAGAGAGTGAGAGAAAAGAAATAAAGTATAAATGTAAAAAGGGAAAAGAGACAGATTCCCAAACATGTCAAACGAGATCAGTATATCAGAGGATACAAACGAGACACGATGCTTCGCACTACACGAGAGAGTAAAAGAGCGACAGAATCAATGATAAAATAAACAATAAAACGTGAACAGCTATTAGTCAGCCATTAAATGCCGTCGTGATCGTTCTGAAGTGACATCATTAGAATTCAAAAGTAATATAAACGAGTTCAAATAATCTGCAGAATTCATTAATATACAACGTATGAGAACTAAATCTTGTAAATATTAACCCAATACTGCCGGCAGTCTAAAACAATCAGTCTAAAATTTAGCATTTAAAAACAAAAACAACAACAAAAAAAATAAATGTAACTTGCCCTCTTATAAACCAATAGACAATAAAAATACAAACAAACTCATAGAAAAACAAAAACACAGCACCTATAAATAAGCCAAATCAACTCGTAACTCTATATGATGTTTTAAGATATGGCAACAAAAAAAGATTAAAACCTAAAAAAATTATAAAAATAAAACAAAATAATAATAATAAAAAAATTAAATCAAAAGAAATAAAATCCACTACTTCATTAGAAGCATAATAATGATAATGATTGGTAATAACAGCTTATGAGAAGGGAGGAAAGTGGGGCAGTTGTGCACTCTACATCTCTACGTGTGTTTGAGAGAGAGAGAGAGAGAAAGGGAGAGAGAGGGAGAGAGAAAGAGAGAGAGAGAGAAAGAGAGGGAGAGAGAAAGAGAGAGAGAGCAAGAGAGAGGGAGAGAGAAAGAGAGAGGGAAAGAGTGAGAGAGAGTGAGAGGGGGAGAGAGAGACAGAAAGAAAGAGCAAGAGAGAGAGCAAGAGAGAGTGAGAGAAATGGGAGAGCGAGAGAGAGAGGGGGGGAGAGAGTGAGAGAGATGGGAGAGCGAGAGAGAGAGCAAGAGAGAGAGAGAGAGAGCAAGAGAGAGAGAGGGAGAGAGAAAGAGAGAGGGAGAGAGAAAGAGAGAGAGAGCAAGAGAGAGGGAGAGAAAGAGAGAGATGGGAGAGCGAGACAGAGAGGGGGAAAGAGTGAGAGAGAGTGAGAGGGGGAGAGAGAGAGAAAGAGAGAGCAAGAGAGAGAGAGAGCAAGAGAGAGTGAGAGAAATGGGAGAGCGAGAGAGAGAGGGGGGGAGAGTGAGGGAGAGATGGGAGAGCGAGAGAGACAGAGAGGGGGAAAGAGTGAGAGAGAGTGAGAGGGGGAGAGAGTGAGAGAGAGGGAGAGAGTGAGAGAGAGATATGTACAACTGATCTCACCCACAAAATGACACACATGTATACACACAGAAGGGAGGCAGTGGATTGGCAGGCACTGAGAGCTTGTTTGGGGTTCAAGAAGACAGCGGTGTCTTCACACACAGCGTCTCCTCTTTATCGGTTACCTCGAGTTAAAAAATAAATTAATTTTTTCAAATAAAAGAGCGAGAGAGAGAGAGAGAGAGAGGGCACCAATATGCTGCACAGATACCAATGAGAAATCTTTTTAAACAGAAATTTTGTATGGAGCACTTTTCTTTAAGGAAGAAACGCATCTCGTTAAGAAATATGACGCAATACTTTGGTATCGTGTACTTGGTGCTTGCGTGTGCTCGATTCAGTATGTAACAGTACTTTTGGTAACTCTTTGCAGGTACCCTTTGTAGACTTTATAGGGAGGAAAGCGGTGGAGGGAATGAAATTTGCACGGCATCCCCTTAAAATTCTCATACACACAGTACACACACACACTCCTGACACGCCTGGATCACGGCCAAATCGTGGAGCGCATACTCTTCTGTCGTCGTCGTTGTTACTATTTATTTATTCATAAAGTGAACTGTGCATCTCTTGGCGATGTCAGAGGAAAAACAAAACCCCGACCTCTAAAGACTTAACAGTACCACTTGTATGTAAAGAGTACAGTACTACAACCCCACGATCCTCTCGTCCTCGACTCGTTCCTGCAACACATGCCGACGTGTTTTCTCTTTTCCATTCGTTCGCCCTTATTAAGCATCTAGTCATGATTGGTTATAAATCTCCGCTTCAACTTTTTTTTTATTTCCTATTTTATCTTTCCTGAACGTGGTCCAAATGTGGTGATACGATGTGGCGTGAACCGCGCTGTTAAAGCTGTGAAGTCGATGTGCACTATAAGAGCTCTACATGACGAAATATCACTACGTCAGCTACCACGATATATTCTCGTTTTTGTCATTTTTTTTTCCTTCTTCTCTAAAACTTGATTCTTTTTTTTTTTTGATGTACAAAAATTGTGAATTAGTGATTTTTTTTCTTTCCAAAGTTTTAAAACGTTTTTTTTTTCCTCAGGTCAATTCTCCCTTCCAAGAAAAGTGTGTATGTTGTATCTTGTTTTGTCGTGTGTGTGTGTCCTTTAGAGTCAATAGACTGTGCAA
>JAFFST010013882.1:9976-24480 GCA_022414735.1 Noturus placidus | reverse complement strand
GGGGGGGGCACTACAAACCGCATTGATCGATCTGTAATTATTCACGTCAGTTGCTGATCCATACTTGAATTTCTATACATCGTTAATTTATTGGAATACCCTAAACATTTGATCTACTCATGACGGACGTTCGGTAGAAGCCGAGAGATCTTTCCGGAAGTAAGCGGAGTGGTCCAGCGGGGGGCAGTGTGGTCGAGCGCGTGGCCGCTCTGTACTGCTGCAGCGCTGAATCATGGGTACTGACCTGTATTTTTCCACTGTGTAAATCAGCAGGAGGGAGAGTTGTCAGATTTAGTCTTAATTAAGACATAAAGGCCATTACTCCACCGCAATACTTCATGGCGACTTGTAAAGGCTTGTCAGGGTAACGAGCGCTCGCCACAAACGCTATTGAAAACGCCGCTCAGGCCATTTCGAGGAATTTGCCTCACAAATGAAGGAGCTGAACTAGAGCTTTCAGACCGAGTTTGTGGGAGTTCTCAGTATGACAAAGTCCTCCTCTCTTCTCTCTGTCTCTCTCTCACACACACACACACACACACACACACACACACACACACACGCGCGCACGCTCCTACGCTCGTACGAATCCGCACCAGAGAGCATTTCATCATTCACTGGAGAGGTGACGCTGACCAGGAGCGGTTGATCCGAGCCAGCGATCAGCTCCATGGACTCGCTGTTTGTTTGTCTGCTGTCTGAACTTTGACCCTTTATATATTCACACCGAAGCTACAAGGCTGAGTCGAGCTCGAGAAACCTATATATCGTGATACACGTGTACCGTAGAAATAGCGTGAAAGATTGCGATGTGATCTATTTGTAATATCACCATGACAGCGCTGAGACAGGCTTTTTATTATTTATTTATTCATTTATTTATTTATTTACTCTCCCCCCCCCCACCACCCCCCTGCAGGGGTTCTCACTATGGATGTAGCCGTACAGCAGTTTATAAATGTGCTTTATGAAATATGAATTAGTCTCGAAACGGTACGGTTGACGATCTGTAAATACACCGTTACACTTGGCTTGTTTCAGAAGTTTGCGCTCTCTGTACAGTTCTACACAATCAGCATGTGAGTAAATATTTCTCTCTGCTGTGTTGTGTTTTTATTTGCTTTATTTATTCCTGTTTAGCTGCGTAATCTGCTGGCCAAGAAGTGTCTGGTGGCTCAGGGGCGTCCCAGCCAGAAGGGCGGCACGGTCGTGGTGAGACCCTGCGATTCTCAGGACCCTGAACAGGTACACGTCTGAGGAATGTCCTTATTTATCATCTACTACTTTCTTTTTGGTTTAAAAAAAAAATGGTCAAGAATGGTCAGTGTAGCATGCGTCACCAGCACGTGTGGTGGATGTAAGGGACGGACGCTAAAGCCGCTCATTCTCTCTCTCTCTCACACACACACACACACACGCGGGTGAAACAGCTCTGAGATGCTGAGGCGCCCTCTTCATCACCACTAGAGAAAACAATTCCATTTACTGGAGTGGCTGCAGCGCTCTGCCTCCGCAGCCCCGCCCCCGTCTGGAACGCTATTTTTAATTTGAAATTTCATTCGCCGATTCCTAAATTGCTTCTCGGAGCCTCTGCTGGTTAGACCATCTGCTTTCAGACTCCATTTTCTAGAGATTTTAAAAAAGCCGAGTGAGTCACGCAGCAGCTGCACAGAGACGACACACATGCCACAGTTCTCTCTCTCTCTCTGTGTCTCTCTGTCTCTCTCTCTGTGTCTCTCTCTCTGTGTCTCTCTCTCTGTGTCTCTCTCTCTCTCTGCCCTTTCTTCATGACCTTATCCTCTCTGTGAATCCTCTTCATTACATGACCCTAGTGCAGCAGAATAATTTTTTCTTCTTAGCTTGTTAATGACTGAAGCAGTTAACTGTGTTTCTGTCGAGCTCAGCCGATGTAAGACCAATGACTAAGGGTCGATATTTGGGTTATCAGATCATATCAGTGCATCATGAGCGCCGGTGGAGTTTTACATTCACTCCTTGATTTGATTCCTAGATTAGTTTATTTGAAGCTTGAGTGATTAAATGAATCATCGAATGAATCAAGCTACGAATCCCTGTTTCTTTGATTCATCAATTAATTGATTCCCTGATTGTCTGATTTGTAGAATGACCGATTCATTGATTCATTAATCAATTGATTCTTTCATTGATTCCTTCGGTGATTCACTGATTCATTAATTGATGCCTTCATTGATTCACTGATTCCTAGATCGAATAAATGAATGAAGCGATCGATGAAATAATGGAAATATCAACAAATCCATCAAGTCTCGGACCTGTTTAGACCTGGACAATAAAAGGTCACATGGGCTTAGCATTAGCATTTTAATTTCTACAGACATTGTACATCGCCGTGTACTGAACTGCAGATTCCCTTCTAATCAGCGTCTGAATGTAGGCTGAAAACTTGGCTCAGTGTGGATTATATTTCACGTTTTATTGGATTTATTTATACTAAAACTTAACTTCTTAGTCACACTAATGAAGTAGTGTTATTCCGATTCAGAGTCTAATGAGCCGTAGATCAGACACTTTACTGAAAATGATTAATAAGCATAAATGTTACATTTCGTTCCACTCTTAGTTCTTTGTTTTGTCGGGGGGGGGGGTCGTTGAGAGATGTTTGTTTGTTTGTTATTTATTTATTTGCTATTTTGAAACCTTTCGTCTTTGATCCATAGACATGAAGAAAATAATGTGCACTTTGAGGGGGAAAAATGTCTCTTGACCTTAAATAAGCAAGTGATAATAATGGCTGAATGTGAACGTGTGTGCGCGCGCATATAGGAGTGGGTGTATGATGAGGAGCACGAGCTGATCCTGGCCGGCTTGCTGTGTTTGGACATGTCTGAGATCCGCTCGGCCGATCCTCCTCGCCTCATGAAGTGTCACGGCTCGGGTGGCTCTCAACAGTGGAGTCTCGGGGTAAGACGCCTTCTTCCTCTTTCACATCCTCTCCACTTCCTCAGCCTCAGAGTATTTACCTGTTAAACGACTTCACGAACCAATCACGACTTGTATAAGCGCTTTCGCTAAAGCCCAACTGCTGTTCTGTGAGTCTCGTGTCGTTATTGTTCCACCGCATCCTGTGTTTTTAACCGCGAGGCGATGAAACACTGTAATTAAGTGTGACGCTCATGAAGGCGTTATAACCGGCGCCACTTCAGTCATCGTTTCGGACTCATTTTAACCCTCAGCACCCCTGTGAAAACTAATCTCACTTCATCAGGCTAATGAAGGTGATTTGATCGTAAACAGCGGTGACGCGCGTTCATCATAAACGGATGGCCAGGACATATCGAGTGGCTCCTCCCCCTTTTTAAATGGCATTTAGCTTATCTCGCAGCCTGGAAACCTATAACTGGGGGCGGGACCCTTCAGACTCTAGAGGGCGTTCGATTGGACAGAAAATCTGATGAGACGAATGATGTCATCAGAACGGTTGAGCCTTATCGATGGTAGAGAGAGAGAGAGAGAGAGGTGTACATTTTGAATGCGTGTGTCTTCTAAATGCACGTTTTGTTGTTGTTTTGGAGCGAGCTAGCTTCTAGATAACCTCACGGGGAAAACATTCATACTAAACACCACAAACGTTCCATTTTCCACACAGTCATGTTTATCCTTCAACATTGAACGTCTCCTCTCTTACCTTACTTTGCAGAAGAATAATCGTCTGTACCAGGTGTCCGTGGGTCAGTGTCTGGCCGTCCTCGACCCGCTCAGCCATAAAGGTTACGTTGCCATGGCGATCTGCGACGGCTCGGAGGGCCAGCAGTGGCAGCTAGAGGGATGATGAAGAGGGATGGCTGGGCTCTGAACACACACACACACACACACACACACGCACACATCGCCCCCTGTAACCTGGCACAATCAGTATGGCCGACGGAGCAGGTTCGCGTCGTTTCCTTACTAGCCGTGTGGGTCCGAGTGTCTTTCTGATCGGTCGTCACGGCGATAATCACGTTGCCGAGCTCGTATAGTGAAGCGTTCACTCTTTAGGTGTTTTTTCAGTATTCTACAACTTCAATGGAAGTCCATTTTTTAAAAATGTATGATTTTAAACCGGCTCGTGAAACTTTAACCTGTTTGCACAGTTTTGTTTTTAATTAAAATTTAATTTTATTTAATTTTTTTGCAGAGACAATTCATAAATGTCAATTTTAGACGTCACGGAAGCGTATCGCAGTACTGACGTGTCGACTTTTTAGATCTGTGTACTTTTGATATTCATTTTAATCGTCTCGAGCGTGGCATTTCACGTCGGCGTTGGATCTCTTTAAAGAGACGAAGAACGCGCGTGACGACCGCGGCGTTAAACATCCGAGTTAACCTTCCGTCCGACTTTCTTTTATCGTACTGCACTACACAATTATTCTTCGGCTCGTGATGTAAGGTGTGCTTGTATAAAGAAATACAGCGCAGACTAGGCTTGTGCGATTTACATTTCCACGATCAAAATACACGAGAGACAACAAGAGCTTCTCCACAGGCTGAGTGCTATAGAATAATAATAATAATAATAAGAAGAAGAAGAAGAAGAAGAATAATACTAGCAGCTGTGCAGTCAGGAACTGCAGCAATCGTGAAAACTCAGCGGTGGATTTTAGTTGATTCTACAGTAACCAGTAAAAAAAAGGTACATAAAATCCAAAATGGCTGACATGTTCTCCTCGATGTGTTGGGGGAGGGGCGTGTTTAATCGCTTCGTCATGTTTGTTACTATTCCTGTTAATTGTGAAATATTAGATTTGACCCATTGTTGTAGGAGTACTTTTAGATCTGAGCCTTTTTCTACTTCACCGATGTTCAGATATCTGGACTTTATTTTGCTTTAACGAACTCTAGGCCGTCCCTATTTACCGTGACGGGAAGCGAAACAGGTCGAGAAACGTTCGAGACTGGCAGTGGGGACTTCCAGGCGATGTGAGTTAACATCAATAATTATTAAACCTTTATGTTAATCAGTCGAAAGTAATATATATTAATATTAATGATGTGTTAACTGGCATCACCTGGAAGCCCCGCCCACTTCCTTCGCTTATATTAAGTTCAATACACGTTCTCGAATCATTCCAGGTGCATGTGTTAATTGGCTCATCTCCCGTTTTTATTCTAGACTAAAAGACCGCATTTTATTCTTTTTTTTGGACGTATTTTTGATTGGTCGCTCATCATGGCGTGACTCGAGGAGCTCTTGAACAAAACTTATACAAGTTTGCCAGTCTGGAAATGTAATCTAATAAGGATAAACGTGTCGAAGCGATCATGTAGGGAGGATTTTACATCATTATATCGCACAAGCCTACCGTAGACCTTCATGTAGAAAGGACGGGTCGTACGAGGTAGAGCCGTGCATCAGGACTGAGGGGGAACATCACGTGGTGGAGTGTTTATCATGTGGTGGAACTCTTTTCATGGTGGGGCGGGGGAATATTGCGAGTGGGTACAAACGCAAATACATTCAGAAAACCCCAGTCCTGTGCACAACTCTAGTATGAAGGTTTGGTCATTATTTATATATAAATATAAAAGCATTCTGCTGTGAAAGTAAGAGCTTTGATTTGAAATATGAAGTGCTGTCGTCATATCCTCTGTGCTCTTTTGTAAATGATGCTACCAATAAAGACACCCTAAATATTTGTTTTAGGACATTTTCATTACAGGTCTTCACCATCGAGGTGGCGAAAATGCTCGGAAAGACACCCGATATACAGGTCTGCTACGACAGCAGTACAGTAGCGTAGCATGAAACAGAGCTTTGTTTCATGTCTTTCAATAAAATTAGCATTTTTATTTCACACTTAAAAAACTTCAATGTTTAAACATGTAACACGAATTCATTCGCTTCCGCTCAGCTTTAATTAAGTCTGTTCATTTTTTTTAAATGGCTATCTGTATTATTCCAGAGAAGTGTATCGTGACCTCATTGATCATGGTGTGGATGTTCTAATCGATGGTCTTCTCCCCCAGCACCGCATCACTGCACGGTATTTACAGGTGCAGCTCAAAAAGTGAGCTATGCTGGAAGGTTCTCCCAGAAGCGTTCATATATTCTAGATTCCTTACATACAAAGAGAAGCGTCTCATTGTGTTTTCATCTCGATGATCACGTCTCAGCTCACGGAGATCAAACAGACAGCGTCTCGGAATATTAGAATAAAGAATTTATAATACAGGAATGTGGAGCTTGTGAAAGGTGCGTTCATTTATGCGCCGAGACTCGGTCAGGGCTTGAATTCCTTTGTATGAATCAGTGCGGTGGCATGGAGGCGATCAGCCTGTGGTTCTGCTGAGATGTTCTGGAAGTCCGGGTTGCTTTGATTGCGGCCGCATTTATCGGTGTTGTCGGGTCTGGTGTGTCTCGTAGATTCTCTGGGGTTCGGGTCAGGCGAGCCAATCAAGCACATTAATACCACGGTCAGTACACCAGGTACTACAAGTTTTGGCGCTGTGGGCAGGTGCAGAGTCCTGCTGGAAAAGGAACTCGGCGTCTCCATAAAGCTCGTCAGCAGATGGAAGCATGAAGTGATCTAAAATCTCCTGGTAGACGCTGCATCGACTCTCGACTTGAGAAAACACACTGGACCGACACCAGCAGATGACACGGCACCTCAAATCATCACTGACTGTGGAAGCTTCACACTGGACTTCAAGCAGTGTGGAGTCTGTTCCTCTCTGATCTTCCTCCAGACTCTGAGACCTTGATTTCCAAATAAAATGTAACGTTTACTTCCATCTTCTCTGTGATTGGGTTTGTGTATTGAACCAGACTGAGATTAAAGCCTCAGGAAACCTTCACAGGTGTCTTGACTTAATTATCTGAATAGAGTCGTCTCAGGTCGACATTTCTGGATTATAAATTCTTTATTCTAATGTTTTGAGATACGGGATTTTAAATTTCCGTGAGCCTTAAACATCGAGATTAAAACAAACAAAAGGGTTGAAATATCTCACTTCATGTGGAATGAATCTAGAATATATAAAAGTTCCACTTTCTGAATTAAATTACGGGGGGAAATGAGCTTTTCCACGATATTTCACTTTTTGAGATGCACCTGTACAAGTGAAAGAGTAAAACTGAGCCGACAGGTGGGCATGTCACCTTCAGCCTCCAGGGGGCAGCATTGCGACAACCCTCTGTTCACTCCCTCATCAGCGGATGTTTTATTCAAAAATGTTTCACTGTAGAGTTTTCTGCACGTCATTAAAAATAAAGCTTTTAAAGTGCCACTGCGACCAAAGACAGCCAACAAAAAGTCCGAGCGTTGAGAGAACCGCGAGTGTGGGTGCTGCTACGCCGACACTCGTCTAAAATCCACCGATAGGACGCTGCCGAACTCACAGGACGGCTACAATACAAATGTGGTGATGGTGAAACGTGCTAATGGACTAAAGAAATCTCCCTATTTGCCTCAAGCTCACTTTGAACGTAGTCATTTCCTTTCATCGCAGGTCTACCGTCGGAGGATCTTCGGCTTCTAATCGGACTTGGAAAACACGCGTATTCACGTAGTCTGTTCTAGAATTCAGACCAGCTTTTATCAAGTTCTTGTACAACCTGACAAGAAATAATAAGACTGCAGGACTTGAACTCGCAACCTTCAGGTCATGAGTACCGACCGTTCAAGCGCTGATCTCCTCCCACGTGCTGGCATGCTGAACAGCTTCCCATCTGAAGCGTGCTGCTCTGCTATTACTCCATAATACTCCTCTTAAATATCGTACTATGTATAAAGATCGTGTGACTAGCTGGCATGCTAGATCAGTCCTAATCTGAAATCCCTGTATGTAGGGCGGCTGGGGCTCAGTGGGTAGAGCGGGTTGTCCACTAATCCACTAATCGTAGGGTTGGTGGTTCGAATCCCGGCCCGGGTGATCCCATGCCGAAGTGTCCTTGGGCAAGACACTGAACCCTAAGTTGCCCCCGATGGCAAGCTAGCACCTTGCATGCAGCTCTGCTACCATTGGTGTGTGAGTGTGTCTCATTTGTAAGTCGCTTTGGATAAAAGCGTCTGCTAAATGAATAAATGTCAATGTAAATGTACACGTCTTCCACATGATCCTGCAGGGAAAAGCACTGAGCTGAGGAAGCGCTCAGTATTTGTCCAAACCATCTGCTCTCCACTAACACGTCTGCCAGGTTCCTGTTCATGGACTTTTTTTTGTGCTGTAACTGAACATTTTAGCTACAATATTTGTGGTGCGATTTTGGAAATGTCTCTTCTTCAGCACCAAAGTTAAATACCGTATTTTCCGCACTATAAGGCGCACCTAAAAGCCTTAGATTTTCAAAAATCGGCCGTGCGCCTAATAATCCGCCTTATGTGTGGACTGAGTTCCAAAATCTGTAAAAATGTGGTGCGACAACCGTATGCGCCTTATAACACGGTGCGCCTTATGTATTGGTCAAGTACAGAAATAGAACCCGTAATTGAGACTGCGCCGTATAATCCAGTGCGCCTTATAGTGCGGGAAATACGGTAATTTTTTTTCTTCTTACACGGCGGTGCATGTCCATTTTAAAACAGTAGCACACTTACTTTCATCCCATCACACTCTAAAGCTGAGACAGATCCCTCACCCACACCTTCTTTTCACTTTCAAATACCGACCACCAGATTATCACGCGGTGTCTGTGCAAAACCTGGAAACCAGAGGCTTTGGAGCGTGAAGAGATGAAACCAAGTGCGCTCGTGATCGTCTCGATGGCAGTAAGTAATGCTGCAATTTACATGAAACTGACAAAGTGGAATTGTTCACCCAACAAAAAAAATCTATTTTTAAAAAAATCTATTCAATAAAAAATGTGATTTTTATTATTATTATTATTAGCAAGACATAAACCAGGGCGCGCATAGTTTCGTCCTTTTGCACTCCAGAGATCCGAGACTCCAGTTTCCAATGTCTCTGCATACCAAGGTAACGTTTGGTGTTCCACAAGGCTGTTCTTTTATATATATATATATATATATATATATATATATATATATACACACACAGTATCTCACAAAAGTGAGTACACCCCTAAGTGAAAATGTCCAAATTGGGCCCAAAGTGTCAATATTTTGTGTGGGTACCATTATTTTCCAGCACTGCCTTAACCCTCTTGGGCATGGAGTTCACCAGAGCTTCACAGGTTCCACTGGAGTCCTCTTCCACTCCTCCATGATGACATCACGGAGCTGGTGGATGGTAAAAATGTGAGCAAATTATTTATCAGAACACACGATTGTCTGAAGATGCACAGAGCCGAAGTGTAATCTAGACAAGGTTCACCGTAGTCACAAGTATCTCAGTAGCGATTTTATGCGCAGTAGTGACATCAAACCCAATGACCAATCTCTCCTTTTCTACCATCGTCGTGATTGTCGTCATGAGCTGCGTCTCAAATCGAAAGCTGACCTTACGATCGAAAGTGTTTACTCCTTTAGATAACTCAGAAGACCGGTACGGATTTCAGTAGGTTTAAAGGCGACATGAGAGTTTTTTTTTTAATTCGAAACACTTAACTGTAAAAGGAATGACGGTTCCGTGTTCGTACTCAATAACGCTTTAGAACGTTACATACTCGCAGGAACATTTCGGAATATTGGCGCACAAATTCCGATATTCATTTGTAAAACAATTGAGATGATTGATAGTTTCTAAATGACTCCCATTTATAAATCAAGAGACCCTACGTGGGGTCACGACCCCTAGTCTGGGTTTATGTGGCTATGTAGCATGACCCTACTGAAATGAGTCAGTTGCTCATGTTAAACTTTTTTTGTTTCACACTTTCTGGACCCTACAGTCTCCTTTATTTAACCTGCACAGACATTTTATAATCATAAAGTTACAATATTGGAATATGCATGCTGCTGTGTCTCGTCCCTCACTCTGACTGCGTGTCACAGTGTACAGTATGTGGACGTGTGTGGAGGAACGGGAAGAAAGGATGTTTATTTTTTGGAGCAGTGAATCTTGAGTCTTGAAACCTCAGGTCCCTGTGCAAGTATTACATCATGCTGCCTTTCCAAATAAAGTATTAGTATGCGCATACTTCCACACATCTGGCAGCCCTGATGGGGCCAGCAGCACTGCTTACACCTGCAGAACATCCAGAACTATCACTGCAAAGCCAAAAGCAAGCAACAAGTCCATCATACACACACAAAATGATGATTTACACCCACTGGACAATCGGAGTCAAGGCTTTCAAAATCACAGCGCTACATGCATGTATACATGCATGCACGCGGCCATGATCAAATAGGTGGGCGGCTGTGGCTCAGTCGGTAGAGCGGGTTGTCCACTAATCCACTAATCGTGGGGTTGGTGGTTCGAATCCCGGCCCGGGTGATCCCATGCCGAAGTGTCCTTGGGCAAGACACTGAACCCTAAGTTGCCCCTGATGGCAAGCTAGCACCTTGCATGCAGCTCTGCTACCATTGGTGTGTGAGTGTGTCTCATTTGTAAGTCGCTTTGGATAAAAGCGTCTGCTAAATGAATAAATGCAAATAACAACCAAACCGGGTCGGGTCACTCGCCCGTTTGATGGGATTTCCTTCTTCAAGCCCAAACTCTGGGCTCTGATGAACTCGGTGGAGAGTACAAGAAAGTCCATTTCATCTTTCCAGAGACAGTCTGCTCCTCAGATAAGCGTGCATTTAATCAATTGTTTTATTCCAGTCTCACTAACGCCCATTCCTGCAGTTCTTATTTTTGTTTGTACCCGCTTGTGATATTTCCTAATGAGTTCACTTGGTTCTACAGTGTGTCCCAAACGGCTCCACATGTAAGGGAAACGTCTTCGTCTATAAACCCGTATATTAAAAACGTGCCCTTTTTCAGCAGAGTGTAGTTTCAAGAAAATTTGGTGAAATCCAAATAAGCGTTACAGATCTTTATCGGAAAGGGTTGAAACGATGATTTTCATGCTTGCTCGATGAACCATAAACACATTATTGTACATGCACCTGTGGAACAGTCCTTCAGACACGGACAGTTGACAGGTGGTAGGCGATTTAGATCACAGTTACAATAAGTTAGGACACTAAAGAGACGGTTCTACGGACTCACTAAAAGAAAGATGGATAGTGTGCCAAAGGCCTGCTGCAGGGAGGCATGAGGACTGCAGATGTGGCTAGAGCAATAAACTGCGATGTCTGTAATGTGAGATGCTTAAGACAGCGCTACGGGGAAACAGGAAGGACAGCTGATTGTCCTCGCAGTGGCAGACCACGTGCAACAACACCTGCACAGGATTGGTACATCCGAACATCACACCTGCAGGATGGATACAGGATGGCAACAACAACAACTGCCCGAGGAACACCAGGAGCACACAATCCTTCCATCCGATCGATTCAGAGGTGGAGGTCTGTCCTGGTCTGGGGCGGTGTGTCAGCGCATCATTGGACTGAGCTTGTAGCCATTGCAGGCAATCTCAATGCTGTGCATTACATTTGAAGACCTCCTCCTCCCTCACATGGTACCCTTCCAGCAGGGCAGGCTCGTCCTGACATGATCCCCACGATGCCACTAGCTGTACTGCTCATTCTGTGCTTGATTTCCTGCAAGACAGAAATGTCAGTGTTCTATCATGGCCAGCGAAGAGCCTGGATCTCAATCCCAATGAGCACGTGAGAAGAGCGAATTGAGATCATTCTCACTGCTGGATTGGGAAGCCATCGCAAGGTTACATTGTTGCCAAACGTATTCAAGTAACTTGTATGTGTATAGCGCTTTCAACAATGGACATTGTCACGAATCAGCTTTACAGAAATACATCAATCCCAGACATTTCATTTTTAAACGAATGAATTGATCCCTGATGAGCGAGTCAGAGGCGACGGTATGAGGAAGTAAATAAATAAATGCCATCTATAACTGTGTACTTCATGGTCAAATAGTGCAGTTGTGTAACCAGGAAATTCATTACAGTTTGTTTTGTTGATGTTATCGACTGTTCACTGATGGAGACTTGAGCACAAAACTGTTTGTGGCAATTACAGTCCTAATCCACTGTAGCAAAATTGTTCAAATCAACTGCTTTCCAAAGCCATCTTCATGGTTTATAAGTGGAACCATCGTCAGTAATGTCCATGTGGGGCCATCCTCAGCAGCAGCGAGTGATTTCCAAGGGATCAGAGGTATGGCATCAGGATGGGTCAGGCAGGTCTGGAGAGCAGAAGGGGTCAGAGGTATGGCATCAGGATGCGTCAGGCAGGTCTGGAGAGCGGAAGGGGTCAGAGGTATGAACAAATTTAAAAAGACTGGACGTGTTGCGGACCAACCGAGAAGTGGACATCCATGAACGTCCACTGACGAAGGCACCATCGATGTTGTGCGGCAAACATAATCCCCGATTCATGGAGACACCATGTATTTCCAGAACTTCCCTAATAATTCCACAGACAGAATGGAAATCGACTTTTTCATTCAGTATAAACAAATGAATTATTTTATCGCCACAGGTCTGTTATAAGGTTATTCCAGACACTGTTGGGTTTCTGTGTGTAGAGTATCGTGACACTGTGTTTAGCTGCTATTGAGCAGGACAATGGGAAAGGGCAGAGGTGTGAGCCCCCTGCTGGACAAACACAGTTCACACCTCTCCACAATAACGCCTGTACAGGGATAAAAACAGACAGCACAACTAAAGCTTTTCTGACCTAGTACTAATTAAAAAAACAAAGGTAAATTGTTAAAGCCCAGAGTGTCTATTTTCATATGAACCATTAACCACTACTGTGGAGTGTGACATCACAAATATCAATAGCTGAACACCGGCACGCACAAACATATTGATTTTTGGCCTCTGGTAAAAAGAGTTCAGGTTTACACATAAGCGAGTCGAACATCACCATGACAACACGTTTCTGTAGGGCAATCAAGCACTTTGACACAAGAACACTTACACTTGTGGCCTCGTACTGGCTGCTTCGATCACTCCATATAATCTCCCACGATGGAGGGTTGTGAGCAGGGCTTAGTTCGGGGGTTGCGTGATGGCAGTGACAATCACAGGTTCTGTGATTCATAGCTTACATTATCTTTTGTGACATGTCTGTGACTTCCTTCCTGCTTTCAGCCGTCAGTAGTACTGCCACGAAGGCTCTAAAAGCCTCACACGGCCAACAATTAAATTTTTTCATGATTAAAGAACATAAATCACGGTAAAACATTTTTTTTTATCCATTTAGAGTTACATTCAATGTTATATCCTGGTATAAACAATCATTCCCTCACCAGCATCTCTTGTTCTCTCTCTTGAATCAGGTACAGCTCGACCTCTGACTGTTACAAAGTGCTGACACTGGAGACTCCTTCCATAAATATGAGATAAACATCTCCTTTTAATAATTGGGAATGTTTGCTTTCTCTAGGCCAATGATTTTCCACCCACAGCACTGAACATCTTGTAGGTATCTTAACACACCTGATTCAGACCATCAGCTGCTCTAGATGCTTCAGGTGTTTACGTGAGGTCACGTGGTATAACGTCTCTATGCTGATTGGTCACAGCAGAGATGGGAATTCCGAATCTTTTCTTTGACTCAGCAGTAGGAGTCGATTCCTTTGGCCCCTGCACGAATCCTCGCCGTGGATTTCTTTAAGACCAGATCAAGTTGGCGATATTTTTTAAACCAGTGATTGTTCTTTTCTTTTTAAGCCGAACTATGGCTGAAATTGTTGAATTAAATATTTTAATCATAAAAACAATCTTATTTTGTAACGGATCTAGGAAGGTTTAAATCAGCAAGGCTCTGCACGTGCAGCATTAATTAATGGATTAATGTTATTGTGTCATTAAAGAAACAGATTCATTTTTACTCTGCCTGTCATGCTCGTCACACACACACACACACACACAGCTAATCAACAGCTAAAATGGATGAATTGAGTTATAATCACACTACAATAGTAAATACATTGTTTAAATATGCAGTCATTGGGCTGACATGGTGATTATTGATCAATTAATATCCCAAAACCAGAATCTGAGTAAACCAGAACTCTAAGTTTCGCTAAATGACTCAACAGAGATTTAAATGTGCCATTTCATACTTCCCACACATCAGACACACAGGGTGCGCCCTGTACATTTTACACTGAAATCAAAAGGAGTCCCGTGTTATAGTCGGACCGGGCCAGATGTACCGTAACACCGTTCAAATCTGTGCGAAACCATACATTCAGTACCGGGGATGTAACGATCCCATTCGGATCAACGCGTGGATTTGAAAGACGATTTCAATCGTATAAATGAGATGAATGTACAGTGGTGTGAAAAAGTGTTTGCCCCCTTCCTCATTTCCTGTTCCTTTGCATGTTTGTCACACTTAAGTGTTTCGGAACATCAAACCAATTTAAACAATAGTCAAGGACAACACAAGTAAACACAAAATGCAATTTATAAATGAAGGTGTTTATTATTAAAGGTGAAAAAAAATCCAAACCATCATGGCCCTGTGTGAAAAAGTGATTGCCCCCTTACT
>JAFFST010013879.1:0-10133 GCA_022414735.1 Noturus placidus | reverse complement strand
ATCCCAGGGAGCATGGGGTACAAGGCGGGGTTACACCCTGGACAGAGTGCCAGTCCATCACAGGGCACAATCACACACACACTCACACACACATTCATACACTACGGACACTTTAGACACGCCCATCAGACTACCATGCATGTCTTTGGACTGGGGGAGGAAACCGGAGTACTCTGAGGAAACCCCCGACACACAGGGAGAACATGCAAACTCCGCCCACACATGGCCCTGGCGGGACTCGAACCCCGGACCCTGGAGGTGTCACTCCACTAACCACTAAGCCACCGTTTTTTATTGAAATCATTATAAATGATAGAAATATTACAGAAAATACTTATTTGTAAAGCAAATATAAATAAAGAATAAATATTTTCACCCAAATATGCACTTATACTGTAACCCGAGTGTTAAGTGGCAATATTACTAAGATGTATGATATCATGTTTACTCATAATATACCTGTAAAAACATGACAATTCTACGGTTCCTTAGATATTACTCATCATTTATTTACCTGCAAGGGTCTTTTCCTCTACAAGTATGGAACAGAGATCCCTGCAGTAATTAGTGGTTCTGGACTTCTTCTTCTCCTGGATTGTTTGCCCGGTTGCAAGCCATCTTAAGAGGTGCATACCGTATGATGTGTAATGAGTGGTTAGGGTTTGAATGTCCTGAAACTGTGCATTTGTTATATGTTATAACACACTACATGGAAGGTAATATCTGAAAAAGCATAATGGCGCACTTTAAGATGTCCTTTTCTTTTGCACTTACAATTATTTACCACTAGATGGCGATCTATGCATTGAATTTTTAAAATAGCTGTCCACTGTAGTGATCTTTATGCATAAATATCCATCCATCCATCCAACTTCAACCGCTTACTCCTTTATCAGGGTCACGGGGGAACCTGGAGTCTATCCCAGGAGGCATCGGGCACAAGGCGGGGTACACCCTGGACAGGGTGCCAATACATCCATCCACACTAAAGTAACATCCTTGTCATGTCCTTATTATCTTAAAGCTTATCTAACACTTGTGTAGTTCTGTGTAACGTGAGCGTCAGAGGAAAGACTGGAGTCAGTAATCACGCCGAGGTGTGTTACTGTCACATGATGCAACAGAAAGTCCATCCAGAGTTCCTGAGAGATCTGCACGTGGTCCTAGATGTGAAGTGCGAGCTTTACCACATGGAGAAAAGGGTTCTTATACATACTGGACTTGGCTGGAAAGTTTAAGTGTTGTGTTTGAATTACTTTAAGGAAATTTTGATTATTTATTTAGGTCTTAATTATTTAGGTTTTTATTTATTATTATTATTATTATTATTATTATTATTATTATCATTATTATTATTATTATTATTATTATTATTCCTCTATTTTCTCTGTCTATTATCACGGCGCCTCGGACATTACATTAAAGCTCTTCTTGCAGATTGAGTTGAAACTCTCTTGAGTTTAAATCATTATTGTGTGTTGAAACCAAGGCTGTGTGACAACACAGAGTTTCCTAAACACACACACACACACACACACACACACACACACACGGAGTGAAAATCAAACAGTTCTGTGTTTCCATGTCTGTGGTCTGTGGTTTAATACAGATGATTCACATTTCTTCTCCACTCGCCTACAATATTTTGCGTATCCATAGAAATATCGTGGAAGTGGAAGGGAACTCCTTGTGAATGATTCAGGGGTTCCCTCATCTCACAACACTTCTCCTCAGGGGTGTTTATGTAATCAACCCATTTCAAGTTCTTTTTCCTTCCAAAGATGTGGAGTGAATAACAGGACTACAGTACACACTGCACAGAATCTCCTTCAGCCAAAATCAGCCAAACAGAGCCAAACAGAACCAAGCAGATCCAAACAGAGCAAAGCAGAACCAAGCAGAGCCAAACAGAACCAAACAGAGCCAAACAGAACCAAACAGAACTAAGCAGAACCAAACAGAGCAAAGCAGAACCAAACAGAGCCAAACAGAGCCAAACAGAACCAAGCAGAGCCAAACAGAACCAAACAGAGCAAAGCAGAACCAAGCAGAGCCAAACAGAACCAAATAGAGCCAAGCAGAGCCAAACAGAACCAAGCAGAGCCAAACAGAGCCAAACAGAACCAAGCAGAACCAAACAGAGCTATCAGGAACAAACAGGAACATGACCTTGCTGTTTATTTACAGTTTGGTGATCAGTGTGAGATGAAGCGTTTCTATGATGTATAAAAACACAGATATAAAATGATTCACTCGTATGTTTAGACTTGACGAATTCCCGCCCACTCGCGAGCTCTGCCCTATCATAAGACATCTAGCAGCATGATTGACAGGGGTGAGAGACTATGCCCCTCCCACTCTTAGTGGGTTCACACTTAATTAAAAGGAAAAAACGTTTAGGCCACACCCACTTCTGGTTTAAATATAAACCCAGGAAGGAACTTGAGCACACAGTTTAATGAAAATCTAGATTTTATACATGGACTGGATTTAAACATCCGGCTCTTCATTCCATGAAACCAGAATCCATGTCTTTTATTCTCACCTCAGTGTCATCTCAGTGTCACCTCAGTGTCACCTCAACACCATGACGGTCAGCTGAGGATATAAACCCAGGTTCTGTGCACACTTGCGGTTTCGGATCATTTGTTCTCCAGAACAGGAGTTTATTCCTGAAACCGGTGTCCCGCTTCATTACAGCTGATAGGAATCAGGTCCAGATAATGTTCCTCTCAGGACCCGGAGCACTTCATGTGTCACCATGTAGAACAAAACAGCACTGTGAGCCAGGCATAACACACACACACACACACACACACACACACACACACACACTCAAATAACACTCTCACACACACACAAACACACACACACACACTCACACACACACAAACACACACACACACACACACACACACACACACACACACACACACTCACACACACACACACTCAAATAACACTCTCACACACACACAAACACACACACACACACACACTCAAATAACACTCTCACACACACACACACACACACACACACACACACACACACACACACACGCACTCACACACACACACAAATAACACTCTCACACACACACACACACACACACACTCAAATAACACTCTCACACACACACACACACACACACACACACACACACTCAAATAACACTCTCACACACACACACACACACACACACACACACACACACACACACACACACACTCACACACACACACACACACACACACATATACACACACTCAAATAACACACACACACACACACACACTCAAATAACACTCTCACACACACACACTCACACACACACAAACACACACACACACATCACACACACACACAACACACACTCACACACACACACACACACACACACACACACACACACACACACTCAAATAACACTCTCACACACACACAAACACACACACACACACATACACACACACACACAAATAACGCTGTAATAACGCTCACACACACTTACGCTTCCTGACCCGCCTTCCCACCTGTCAGTCCGTGTGTTGACTCGGAATCAAATTCACATTGATTCTTTCGGTTCGTCTGCTATTGGGTTGGATTTCTCACTGCACAGAATTAAACCCAGCGGGACGTGTAGAGCTGTCAATGTCCTCGCAAACGTCTTTCACTTGTCTTTCGATCATGTTCAACTGTATGTGTGAATTCAGTGATGTGTGCAGCCTGAGTGTTCATCCATCAATTCCACCCAGGTCAGTTCAGTGTTACAGGAGAGAGGGAGAGGGAGGGAAAGAGAGGGAGAGATGATCAGGTATGATTACTATCCCGTAATGGATAGAGTGTGTAGTGTGTGTAAAAGAAAGTCTAGTCAGGGTAGTCTTGAGTAAATAAATATGTTTTAATCCTAGACTTAAACACTGAGACTGTGTCTGAGTCCCGAACACTAATTGGAAGACTGTTCCATAACTGTGGAGCTCTATAAGAGAAAGCTCCTCCCCCTGCTGTAGCCTTCACTATTCCAGGTACCAACAAATAGCCTGCATCTTTTAATGGAAGTAGGCGTGGCGGATCATGAAAGACCGAAAGTTCGACTTCCGGTGACGCCATGAGAGGAGAAGCAGCCTGACTCCCCTGCTGCCAAACTCCAATTTCACTTTGAATAATGAACAATCCAAAGTGAAATCCTCTTTAAAAAGAGATGCAGAAAAGAACGAGTAAAAAAGACGATAAACGAGACCAACCGGACTTGTCTCTGAACACGGGTGACACATGCAGGGAAGGAGACATGGACACATGGAAGTTTCCCAGGACACAAAGGCCTCCCGATCCAGAGAAGAATCCACTCTTAGTGATGTGATGGAATGTACGGAGACACTGGAACAACAGGTGACTAAGTCAAGCAGAGCGTAAGTGATGCAGAAGAGAAAACACATGATCGCCACTTACATTCATATTTATTCATTTAGCAGACGCTTTTATCCAAAGCAACATACAAATAAGAGCACACACACACCAATGGTAGCAGAGCTGCATGCAAGGTGCTAGCTTGCCATCGGGGGCAACTTAGGGTTCAGTGTCTTGCCCAAGGACACTTCGGCATGGGATCACCCGGGCCGGGATTCGAACCACCAACCCTACGATTAGTGGATTAGTGGACAACCCGCTCTACCCACTGAGACACAGCCGCCCTGCTAAGAGAAGCAAAACTATCGACCACGTGTGAAGACCTGGAATCCAGAGCTCTTCGAAACCATCTGCAGATTTATGGGGTGAAAGAAGAAGAGGAAAAGACCGATATGATCCCTTTCATTATCAACCTGATGCGCCCTTCACTAGAGGAACCGGATGATCTGGATTTGAGCACATCACTCGCTGACCATGAAACCAAAGCAGTCTGCCCCTCCAAGATCCATCATTGTCAGGATTTCTAACCATAGAGTTAAAGAAATGATACTCCAACAAGCTTGGAAACAAGGAGGACGCACATACCAAGCGCACAAGGTCTACTTTGATCAAGATGACACATCAGACGTACAGCAGAACCGCAAGTGGGTTCGGGAGGTAATTAAACAACTCAAAGAGGAAAACGTCAAGGCCCAGTCACTGGGTGAAGTCCGGGGTGAAGACCTGTACGAGTCTCACAGAAGCACCGCCCACCCTTCAGGAGATGCGTATTCATCTCGAGGTGGAGAACGGGAGTTTCTTCAGAAAGACCTGTTACGCAGCGCCTGGGACTCGGTATCGACATCAAGCAGAGGTCCATATACCATGACCAATGTGGACTTGTCCGAGGTGAAAGATAAATAGTAAATAACTTTGACATGTACGCATTCCATTAAGAATAAGTGCAGGGTTTTCTTTTTACTGAGTAAGGAGTAAACTTTGGCCGACTCATAGATGATATAATAACAACAATAAATAGGAATAACGGGGGTTTCTTCAGGGGTCAAAGGTCTAATAGCGCTGTCCGATAGTTGCAGCAACACAGTGTGTGCTTTCCCGGAGAGATTAGTCACGACTCTCCATCTTTACTGAAGCCGATGGATGATGTTAGTTCAATCCGCTGCGTTTTTGGAAGTCAGTTCTTGTTGTTGAATACAATGTTCTTCTTCTACACCATGTTTAATGCATATTTCTATGATTCCCATAGACGTGCGGTCGTGTAGTACGGTTCAGAAGATTCACAGGTGTGGAAATTGAGACTTGGGTTGAGATGGATGGACAAGATTAACACTTTTACCATACGTGCGTGATCGTGTATAATGTCCACGGTTTGAATCATCCCATTAAAAGAAGGAAAATATATAGTCAGCTAAAGAAATTGCACTGCTCGATTGCTGGAAACTCACCTGTCAGAAGCTGAACGCAGAAAATGAAGGAGAGAATGGGTAAACCAAGTATATAGCGCCTCCTTTGGTAAAAAAAGAAAAGAAAAATAAAATAAAGGGAGAAGCTATTTTAAGTAAGTCAGTGGCCTTTTGCTCTAAAATGGAATTCGGGATAAGATGGGGAGGTTTGTCGTGATAGTTGGTACAATAGGAGAAGTAGAGGTGGACATTATGAAGCTGTACGCCCCAAACAAATACGATCAGACTTTTTTTTAAAGACATGGCGAATATCATAGCGGATAATGCCAAGGGCATGATGGTGGTGGGAGGGGACTTCAATGCAGTACAAGCTGGAAGGTTAGATAGAACACCGGCAGAGAAAGGATCCCAAACTAACAAAAACAAAACACTTACATTACATTTATCAAGACACTTTTATCCAAAGCGACTTACAAATGAGACACACTCACACACCAATGGTAGCAGAGCTGCATGCAAGGTGCTAGCTTGCCATCGGGGGCAACTTAGGGTTCAGTGTCTTGCCCAAGGACACTTCGGCATGGGATCACCCGGGCCGGGATTCGAACCACCAACCCTACGATTAGTGGATTAGTGGACAACCCGCTCTACCGACTGAGACACACACACCCACTTGACACGATTTCAGAACTAGGACTGGTTGATCCATGGAGATTTAAAACTTCATACCTCTTCCACGATTGACTTCTTTTTCATCTCTCTAACAATATATGTATATAGTACAAGACCGCCATATTGAGCCAATAACACTGAGCGACCGTGTCATGTTAATCATAGAGCTGGGTGAAGAAGGTTTTTTCAGATATTAGAGACTCAGTGCATCACTACTAACCAAGACAACCGTGGTACAAGAACTTAAACAGAACTTAAAAGATACTTTGAGTTCAATGACAATAGAGAGGTAACACTATCAACACTACTGCGGGTCGAGCAAATGAAATTAGAAAATAAAATTAGTCCAGGGTGTTCCCCCGTGACCCTGAACAGGAGTAAGCGGTTGAAGATGGATGGATGGATGGATGGATTAGAGATAGAACATAAAAGTACAGGAGGACAAGCCACGCTACTAGAATGAAAGGACACTAGGAGGGCCTTGGATGATCTCCTTACATATAAGGCGGAAGGAGCATTAAGATTTTCCAGACAGAAATATTACGAGATGGTGAACAGAGCCAGCCGCTTGTGGGCTTTTCATCTCCGTAAAGCCCAGGCTAATCGTGTGGTTCCTAAAATTATGCACCCTATTCTCAAAAAAATAGACTCTCATCCAAATGAGGATGCCTTTTCATCTTTCTATAGAAAACTGTATGAAGAGTTCAAACCAAAAGTACCAAAAGCAAAAACCAGATACAGCTGAGACCTTTCGTCTACACTTACCACCACTGTCAGAAGAGGAAGCCTTCCAAATGACACTACATGTTACTGAAAGTGAAATACGAGAAGTTACACACACAAAAAAAGAAAGAAATCGTCACAAATCTCCAGTGATGGACGGAGAATTCTCCCTGGAGAAGTGCTTCAATCATGATTTAGTAGCAGTACTAACTAAGGTTTTTAATTATGCCCTTTCCTATGAAGACCCAGCAGCTACATGGTCTGAGGCCATTGTCTCAGTGATCCATAAAGAAGGTAAAGACCTGTTATCCTGCGAGGGGTATAGACCAGTTCGCTTGTTATGTAACGATCAAAACACACTAACAAGTAAAACATTATAGCAGAGTTGATTACGGCGGATCAGACAGACTTTATCCCTGACAGACAAGGAGCCAAGAACATAAGGAGAACATTAAATATCACAACATGTTCCAAGAACAGTAAGTAACTCCATGTTAATTAGCTTTGACGCACAGAACGCATTCAACACTGTAAATTGGTAATTCCTTTTTAAAACATTGTCTGCAATGGGTCACAAGTCACGAGTAAAGGTGAATAGATGTTGCTCTGACTTTTTCACCTTGACATGGGGGTCCACCAGGGCGATAGCCTCAGCCCTTTGCTGTTTGCCATAAATAAAATAAAAATAATAAAAACTGACTTGACAAGATGGGAATTAGTCCTTTTATCTCTAATGGGACGAGTGGAAACAATACGAATGCACGTACTGCCAAAGCTGCTCTTTCTGTTCCAATCCCTGCATGTAGACGTTCCCCCGTTACTACATTTAAAATCCTTCATAAATGCCTATATAAATTTATGTGGCAAAATAGAAAAGCTAGAATAAAATTTAAAAGATGATGTCCAAAGAAAACAGAGGCCTAGACTCGCCGAACTTAAAACACTACTACTGGGCAGTCCAGCTTAGATCAATGGTCTCCTGGATTTCTCAAGATAAAGATGCCACTTGGGTCGGGATGGAATAGAGTGAATGCTCTACTGTCCGTCTACACACAGTCCCATTTATGCACCAAGGAAAGTAAAAAAATAAGCAATCAATGGGTTAAAACCGCTTTAAAGATATGTGCAAGTGTGAGAAAGAAGCTAAGACTCCCCACATTCATTTCTAGAACAATGAAGATACACAGGGGCGCACAGTGGCTTAGTGGTTAGCACGTCCGCCTCACACCTCCAGGGTCCGGGGTTCGAGTCCCGCCAGGGCCATGTGTGTGTGGAGTTTGCATGTTCTCCCCGTGTGTCGGGGGTTTCCTCCGGGTACTCCGGTTTCCTCCCCCAGTCCAAACACATGCATGTTAGTCTGATGGGCGTGTCTAAAGTGTCCGTAGTGTATGAATGTGATTGTGCCCTGTGATGGACTGGCACTCTGTCCAGGGTGTACCCCGCCTTGTGACCGATGCTCCCTGGGATAGACTCCAGGTTCCCCCGTGACCCTGATAAAGGAGTAAGCGGTAGAAGATGGATGGATGAAGATACACAATACTGACTTTCTTCCATCCAAATTACACACAGGGTTCAAAATATGGGAAGAAAATGGTTTAATTATGTTAGATCAGATATTTGAGGGCGGAGTCCTGTTGTCATTTGAACAGATCCAACATAAATATAATTAGCCAGCCCATGATTTTTTAGATACCTGCAGCTAAGGCATTACTTACAGACACACGGAGAATGGGATAAACTTTCCACCTCACCATCCAATATAGAATGTTTCTTAATCTTAATAATCATAAGAACCATAAAAAGGAGATCATATCACACCTATATAAGATCTCACAAGAAGAACTAAAGGATGACAGTTTGGATGTTAAGGAGAAATGGGAACTGGAGATGAATACCATCATTCTTGTGGAGGGGGACACAAACTAATAAACAGCCCCATTTAGAGGGAATTTGAATGGAAAGTCAAGAGATTTTCCAGAACTCGCCTTATTACCTCAGAATTTGGAGACAGATCAGATCAGTGTTGGAGGAGCTGTGTCCTGGTGAGAGACCGTACACATAATCTGGGACTGTCCAAAACGAACAGAAGATTGGAAGAACATACAGAATGAGATTTAAAAATGTTTACACACAGAATCGCCTTGAGATCCATCTTGTTATTGGGATTACTTCCGGACGAGGTGGAGAACAATCATAAGATATTCTTGCTGAGAGTCTTGCTTTTAATAGCTAAGAGGATGATTACGGTCTCCTGGCAGAAGCCGCAGCCCCCCACGATATCACAATGGAGGGAACAGACGAAGGATGTACAACTAAAAGCAAATGTACAACTAAAAAACGAAATATTTTCAGTTAAATGGACCCCGAATCATCTCATATTTTCATGTGATTTGTTGTAGATCTTCTTCGTTATCTAAATCTGAACGCCATCTTGGTGTTCTTCACGCATTACTCTTGTTTATTCATTATTACTGTGCCTCTATTTTTGTCTGATTTATTTATTTATTATCTATTTCCTGTCTCGGTGGAGGTAACGCCTTACTTACCATTTTGTCCCATGAGGGCGCAGTATGTGTGGACACTGAGAGGATATTGGAGCCATGGACTGCCCTGTAAGACGTGTAGACCTGCGCTATATCGCTGAATTACTAACTGTACTGTACGGCTGCACTTGATAAAATGGAATAAATAATCCGAACACAATGTAGAATTTAATCTTACGGTTGGGTCACATGATGGGTTTGTTGGTGTTTAGTGTCGCTGTTCCAGATAAAAGATGTAAAGATCTTGCGGAAGTTATTTCACTGCATGAGTACAACATAAACATGAGAAATTATGACGGGCAAGACGGAGTTGGATAAGTTACCATGGCGAACACTGGATCTGTTCTCCTCAAATCTAAAACCGCAGACGCAGACTCACAAATG
>JAFFST010013877.1:7787-15287 GCA_022414735.1 Noturus placidus | reverse complement strand
GTGTCTTTTCAAAACATGTTCATGTTCTCTCCAGATAAACAGCTAGTTAATGACCAAAAAAAGATCTTAACTCTAACTAGCTGGTTAGAGTCACACTGATTGGTCGGCACTGGCGTACGCAGAGCTGTGTAAATGGCGAACTAGCGTGGTGTTTAGCTAACTACTATTGCTCTTTTTTATTTTTTTCCTATCTACTCAACACTGTTAACCCCGCCTCCTGCTCCGTGAACTGTGTGTTGAAATAAGGTTAGAACGTTACACGGGAAAGTTATGTAATCATGAACTCGGGGAGGAGAGGGGGCGTGTCTGTGTGCGTGGGGACCCAGTGATTGGCTGTGTTTTGGGGTTAGGGGGAAGTCTTTAGCACTCCATAGCGATGTGATGGACGCTGCTTTGAAATGTAACGTACGTGTGTGTGTTTGTTTTTTTTTTTTTTGTTATCGATCGCTTCCATCTTGATTCTGAATGTTCTGTAGATTCACGATATGGATAAAATGGGCGTGGTGAACGGTTTTATGGGATTTCTTCAAAGAAATCCTCAGGAACGTAATGGTTTAAAATAAATAAACGCAGAAGTGTTCCCGTGGCTTCTTCCTGAGCGCGTGACGATGTCTCATGCTCTCACGAGCGATCTTGGAAATCGCGATCAGATCGCGGTGCAGCCGATTATCGGACACGCCTCCTTACACATTTCTAGCGGTGTGATACTGGTTTCAGTTCCTGTAGTCGCGTCACTCGTATTTTAATTCTTTCAAAGGCTTGTGATCACTTTTAATCATAAATGAGTTCATGTAATAGATGAAGAGGGGTCACTGGGAAACCGGGAACGCTCAACCTCTCAGATATCGTCGTCGTTATTGTTATTATTATGATGTGCAGGGCTGAGGGCGTAGTCTTGGGTACTGCTGCAGGTGGAAGGGGCGTGTTTAGAATAAAAGTGGTTTAAATGATGCAGATGAATATTAAGTGGGGGCGTGGTCACGTGGCATCACTGCTAGTTTCTCTCGCTCCTTGGGCACGCTGTTAATTACACGGTAAAACATTTCAGCTCGTACTCGCGTAAAACTTATTCATATTTTCTTTTCTGTCGAGCCGAAGACTCGAAGCTAGTGGTGATGTCGTCAGGTGAATGCTCCGCCCCTTCTTGATGTGGCAAGGTTCTACAGTGGTCTCTTTGGTGGTAATTGTAATGGTTGCCACGGGGACCACCGTTTTGAAACGATGTCATTTTCATGTCACAGTAATGAGCGTGTTTCTGAAGGTTCTACTGTAATATGATTAAAGGTGTCCATGTGGTGTGTTCAGTATCATGATGATGATGATGGACACAGGCGTGGTGAGCGCAGAGATCCAGTCTGATGGAGAGTTTATCTAAATGTGCCTCTGTGTGTGTGTGAGAGGGAATTTGGGTGATGGTGATTATTTTTGTAAGAAATTCTGCACATGGTTCGTAGTGGCCTTATAATAATGATTAATAAAGTAAACATTTATCAAACAGTTCTGTTTCAGCCGTGTGGACTTTACACGTGTGCGAGAGAAGATTCTGGTTCTCAGTGACGTCACTGCGGTGCTTCCGGTTTCTCCACGATGCATCGAATGTCTGGGAAATTATTTTCTACCCCTCTCCGGATCCATTCCTTTCCTCACTGGGCTCTCAGCAGTATGATCATTACTTATAAACATGAGACTGAACATGATTGGTTCATTCCGAACACAGCCACGATTATGAACGCGGGTTCCTGTGACCCACCACTGTCTGAGCTAAATAAATGAATAAATAAACAGGAGGAGAGTTTGCAAAGAAACCACGTTTATTTAATAAGATGGACAGAACGCACAGAGGAGGAAACGTGCATGCAGCGGACGGACGGACGGCCGCAACGCCGTCACTGCGCACGCCCTAAGTTAAGGCATCGGAGTTTTCTTTTACATGTCGCATCCGGAGCCCAAGGACACCATCACGGGTTAAACTAATTCCACATGCAAATGAGGGGGAGGGGCAGAGTTCACCAGGCGAAACTTATCTATCAGAAGTCAAATAGAAAACGACGGTCAACGTTCCACGTATGGCTTTTTACGGCGTACAAACCCAAACTAAATATTTACTGCTGTAGCGTCAGTCCTTCAGAAACCTAGCGGTGAAAACAAACGTCCACCGTGTCCCGTTTTCGACATGATGTCGATCAGATGAGAGATTGATTTCGGTTTGGCTCCGCCTCCACAGGATGTGGACGTAAAGTTAACCTTTAAACAGTAAACGCTTAAATACTGTTCGTGCGAATATTTTAAATGATGTCAGTTATACGCTAACATTAAACCCGACACGGACTTCATCTGGAGACGAGTGAGACATCGTGGACGTTTGGTTTCTTTCCTGAAATGTTCTCATTTCAAAACGAAACAGGATCTCATCAGATTCACTACGAAATTATAAATCAATCTACAGCGTTCAAAAACAGGAAGAAAGACATGTTATTAGTGTACATCAGGCATGTGCTGCGCGTCGGCGAGCAGGACCTCACCGTGTTTAGCGTTTCTAATGTTTGAATCTGACCATATTAGCGTTAACAGTGATAATGTTACTGGAGTATCGCGATATGAAGTGATCAGTACACGCCTGATGTACAGCACACTCACAGGACTGATATGTTACACTGTGCGCTGTCCGAATGCACCGAGACTCGTTCTCATGTCAGCGCGCTAATCCGCCCGAAGCAACGACTCGCGGTCTCTCAAATCCTGGACATTTGCATCTCGACATTTCTTCCTGAAATCCGCCCTCGCGCTCATGTTTCTCGCCGCACCTTCTTCTTCTTCACCTGTTTCGGGGATTCCCAGCTCTCCTCGGGTTTCTCTGGTGGAGACAAGACGGGAGGATGGTCAGAGGTCATGCTAGCACGGATAACGTCACAGATTAGCATTAGCATGAATGCCCATCGTTACGAGTACACTTTCTACCCTGCTCTCTCTATAGGGCACTACACACAACACGGGCAGCCATTTTGGGTTCTCCGTCAGGTGACTCACTCTGGGTGGGCGGAGCTGTGCTTTTGGGTGGAGCATCAGGTTCTGTGGGTGGTTTCAGTGGGACTAGATGTGAAACTGCGATTTCCGGCTCCTACACACACACACACAGAAGTAATGTTTAGCGTCTTTAACGTTGGACTAGAGCTACAATGCTAATGTTGCTAACAATAAATGAAACCCTATGACCACCAGTGTAGCATTGTGTAAATAACTCGTTCCATTAAAAATGTAAAGCACTTACTTTTGTGAATTTAGGCAAAATGTTCCCTGCAGTGTTCTGGTCTTTAGCCACGCCCACTTCCACATCCACCTGTCAATCAATAATACATTGTTCATTTATGAATATATGACTGCAGTGCTTAGAGATGGTGCGTGTTTGTGGGCGGAGCTGTACCTGAGCAGCACTTCCAGCCTCCTCCACTTTCTTCTTCTTCTTCTTCTTCTTCTTGGCTTTGCTGCTTCCCGGAGCCGCAGCTTCATCTTTGTCCTTCTCCAGATCGGAGTCCTGTATGAACTGGATTAAAGGAAACCACAACTCTCACTACGCTACACGGAGAACCCTGTGAAATAGTGCACTGTGGAAGTGGAACTCCTAGTGTAGGTTTGTCGGGTGGTTTTATTTCCCTGTGATTTAAAAACTGACCTGAGGCTCATCAGGAGAAATGGCGCCACCTGCTGGATCATCATAATTCCCCCACTCCTCACACGGGGCACAGTAGTCTGACGCGGGGTCTGCCTTACCGCTGTCTGTGCGCACACACACACACACTTTATAAAGTTAAACAGTATTTATTGACCTGAGGAGTCACTTCATGCAATGCTTGGTGGAAGCAGCGTTTATGGGTTATTTTTATATTTATTTTAAAAACAAACTTGACACTAATGTCCGTTCCTCCTTGCTGTAAACGGTTATAATAATAATAAATAAATACTTAACGTTAAGTATTTGGAAAATTCTGTGAATATAAGCTTAACAATGAAATATTAAACTTTAGATTTAAAATAAAGGATTCTTCTTATTATTATTATTGTTACTCACTAGGTCCAGACCACTCATCATCCACAGGGGCGGGACACGCCCAGGATCGCTCAGGAACAACCTGCTCTCCTACACCTACACACACACACACACGGAGGGGGAGGGGGTGGTAAGTGTATCATGTCTTAGAAGAATTAGTTCAGCAAATTTGGACTAAACTTTAGCTTACAACCTGAACATCCGATCAAGTCCTCACTTCACTGAACGCAGCGTGACAGAGAGCTGCACTTTGTTTATGTGAAAATCTCGACTACCCCGCTTTACTACCCTACCACCCCGCCGCTGAACCTGGCTCTAATACCCTACTACCCCACTCTACCCTACCAGGCGGTTCAATTCCCAGCCCATGTGACTCCACATGCCGAAGTGTCATTGGGCAAGACACTGAACCCCATGTTGCTCCCGATGGCAAGTTAGCGCCTTGCATGCAGCTCTGCTACCATTGGTGTGTGTGTGTGAATGAATGAGACACAGTGCGCCATTTACTCCGCCCTACTACCCCACTACCCTACCACCCCGCTCTAATACCCAGCTACACCCCACTCTACATCACTGCTGAATGAATGTGTCCCGTTTCCCTCATGTGCCATCATCTACCTCAAAATATAATTATAATAAAAGATAATCAGATAAGACTAAAATAACTTGAATATTTTATTTGATGTCTCCTACCTGCAGTCATTTCGTGGGGGGGGGGGGGAATGTGAGAACCGTCCACGATCATCCACGAGCCTTAAACAAAAACACATTTCATTCCCTTTAACTTTCACACAGTCAGACTTATGGAGTGAAACACTGTTAGTTACTGTTACCTGAAGGTGATTATTTTCCTAAAACAGCACGTCCCCGAGTCTTTTATTCCTCTAACACCACAGGGACTCACCAACAACTACACATCCAGACTTCTTAACCAACGACAGCTCCTACTCCCATCCGTTTATAGTCACATCCCGTTCTCAAATACGTTATAGCAGCTATAAACACTCGTTATCTCACCATCCCTCTCTCTATACTCCCTCCCTCTCCACCTCTCTCCCCCCCCTCACCACCCCTCTCACCTCTCCCCTCCCCTCCATCACCACCTTCTGACCAATCACAGTGCAGGATTCTGAGGTGTACTTTACCCTCCATGTCCTGAGGCCAGACGGATGATTCAGACTTCACGCTGTTCCAGGTCTGTGTGTGAGGAGGCACTGACACGCCCATATCCCAGGATCCTGATCCGTTCACGGCCATCACGTCCCATGCATGAGACACTGAGAAGCATGCATACACACACAGTTTACTATGATGGTCTGATGTCATATGGCATAAATGTTTACTGAAAGCTTCATATTCCACTGTAATTTTAGCTTCGTGTTACGTCACATCACCTTTAATTCACATCTGGGTTAAAACAGATGTTGTGGGTTAAAAACGTGTCGTTTATAAACAACGTGCTCGATATTGACTAGTTTTACACCGGAGCTCAGAGGCTAACGCTGCTAACAAGTAATGGGAGTTTATAACTTCCAGTTTAGTGGGCGTGGCCTAAACTTTGGAGGCGGGGCTTGTCCTTTGGCAGCCGTTGAGACGAATGAGGTCTCTGAGGTAGACATGAGACTGATTTATACCCGGAATGAACATTGGGGGCGGGGGGGTGAAACAAAATGCTGGATTAGATATCGGAGGAAAAACACAGATAGGGACGCGATCCGATCCGAACAGACGGAAAAGGTTTATTTTGGAGCTAAGACTGGATTGTCTGAGGTGTATGCTACTAGCCGTGATGGTGAACGTTCAGACCAGGCTACGACGGAGCTTACGTTCTACTGGTGGAGGAGCCTGCTGGGTTCTCTGACTGTTCTTCTGAGCTTTAGGTACAGGAGCATTGTTGGACTTGGTGTTTTTGGGGGAGATCTTGGTGTTGGTGGTGGTGGTGTTGGACGTCTTGGTGTTGGTGGTGGTGGTCGTGGAGGTCTTGGTGTTGTTGGTGGTGGTGTTCGAGGTCTTGGTGTTGGTGGTGTTGGTGTTGGAGCTCTTGGTGTTGGTGGTAGTTTTGCTGGAGGTCTTGGAGGGTACAGATGGTGTTACGAGGATTCTGGGTTCCTCCACAGCGGGCGCGTGGTGTTCCGTGTTCACAGCGTTAGCACTGGGCTCGGTTCCTCCGGGACTCCCCGATTCGTCTCCCGCTCCTTTATCCTTCCTCCGCTGCTGTCGCTTCTCACGGTGACTCACTTTAGTCTCCCAAGTTCCTGCGGAAGCACACACACGCTTACACCACCCGAAATGCTCACCGTCGTCATGGTTACATTTACCTAGCTAACACAGCCGGATCTGAAGTTACTCGACACTCGTTAGTTTGCTTTTCGCCAAGCTCAGTCAGAAGAGAGCGCGAATCTGCAACCAGACAAACACGACGTGATAAAACGGAGCCCTGAACGGACGTCGTTACCTTCCTCCGGCTCTTTACGCTCCGACGTGGATGGGGACTTCGTTTCCTTCATCACCGCTTTCGCCTTCTTCTTGTTCTTCTTTCCCTAAAAGCGAGACGTACACGTGAAGCGACTTATAAAAACTCCAGCCCCCCTCCTTCTCCTCTTTAGCGTTCACCTCCTGAATCGTTTCAGGAATCACAAAGGGGCAGGGCTTATAACAGTTAACAATTTAGCCTGCATCAGTTAGGGGGAGGAGCTCATTTCAGGGCCAGAAATAAAGAATTTGATGCAGAATCAGTTTTTCTAAAATTACACATGTAGATCTGTAGTTAAACACGTTATTTATTCAGTTATTACAATAAATTCCTTCATTAAGTGTTAATTATTCGTTCATTCTCAGCACTACGTCGGCGAATACGATCTGGACGTCATTTCGTTCCCACACGTAGCTCCATACAGAATCGCCACTAATTAGCGTGTAGAAGCTTTTATATAAGATTTATACTTCAACCTTATACACGTCGCTGAAATGCGTCTTTAATTTGGATATAGAGCGCCCTGTAAAGGGACGTCATGTCTTCAGTCCACAGAGAAAAGAGCAGCGTGCGTCTCTCCACACCAGCAGAGGGCGGAGTGACGTGCGATGTGCAAATCAGTTTCTATGTGAATTATAAATTCGTGACGTTGCAATAAATCGAAAAATCCAAACGCGTGTATGACGTCCATTCAGTTCTCCATGTGCAAGTTTAGATCCTGTCTGCAATTACAATTTAACTAGCGTGGTTTCATCTTCTCCCGTCATGCACGACCTCTCGTTACACGTGTATAGAGACGTCAGGAAGAACAAGGACACCTGGAAGGAAGCAAGACGTCTCCGAGTGAGCGTTTTGAAGCTAGTATGGTTAATCAATGTGCGGCTGTGTCTCAGTGGGTAGAGCGGGTTGTCCACTAATCCACTAATCGTAGGGTTGGTGTTCGAATCCCGGCCCGGGTGATCCCATGCCGAAGTGTCCTTGG
>JAFFST010013874.1:23395-41835 GCA_022414735.1 Noturus placidus | reverse complement strand
AGCGTAGCCATAGAACGGCAGCGAGAGAAGGCAGCGAGAGAAGCGTAGCCAGAGAAAGGCAGCGAGAGAAGCGTAGCCAGAGAAAGGCAGCGAGAGAAGCGTAGCCAGAGAAAGGCAGCGAGAGAAGCGTAGCCAGAGAAAGGCAGCGAGAGAAGCGTAGCCAGAGAAAGGCAGCGAGAGAAGCGTAGCCAGAGAAAGGCAGCGAGAGAAGCGTAGCCAGAGAAAGGCAGCGAGAGAAGCGTAGCCAGAGAAAGGCAGCGAGAGAAGCGTAGCCAGAGAAGCGTAGCCAGAGAAAGGCAGCGAGAGAAGCGTAGCCAGAGAAAGGCAGCGAGAGAAGCGTAGCCAGAGAAAGGTAGCGAGAGAAGCGTAGCCAGAGAAAGGCAGCGAGAGAAGCGTAGCCAGAGAAAGGCAGCGAGAGAAGCGTAGCCAGAGAAAGGCAGCGAGAGAAGCGTAGCCAGAGAAGCGTAGCCAGAGAAAGGCAGCGAGAGAAGCGTAGCCAGAGAAAGGCAGCGAGAGAAGCGTAGCCAGAGAAAGGCAGCGAGAGAAGCGTAGCCAGAGAACGTAGCCAGAGAAAGGCAGCGAGAGAAGCGTAGCCAGAGAAAGGCAGCGAGAGAAGCGTAGCCAGAGAAAGGCAGCGAGAGAAGAGTAGCCAGAGAAAGGCAGCGAGAGAAGAGTAGCCAGAGAAGCGTAGCCAGAGAAAGGCAGCGAGAGAAGCGTAGCCAGAGAAAGGCAGCGAGAGAAGCGTAGCCAGAGAAAGGCAGCGAGAGAAGCGTACCCAGAGAAAGGCAGCGAGAGAAGCGTAGCCATAGAACGGCAGCGAGAGAACGGCAGCGAGAGAAGCGTACCCAGAGAAAGGCAGCGAGAGAAGCGTAGCCAGAGAAAGGCAGCGAGAGAAGAGTAGCCAGAGAAGCGTAGCCAGAGAAAGGCAGCGAGAGAAGCGTAGCCAGAGAAAGGCAGCGAGAGAAGCGTAGCCAGAGAAAGGCAGCGAGAGAAAGACAGCAAGAGAAGAGTAGCCAGAGAAAGGCAGCGAGAGAAAGACGGCAAGAGAAGAGTAACCAGAGAAAGGCAGCGAGAGAAGCGTAGCCAGAGAAAGGCAGCGAGAGAAAGGCAGCGAGAGAAAGGCAGCAAGAGAAGCGTAGTGAGAGAAAGGCAGCGAGAGAAGCGTAGCGAGAGAAAGGCAGCGAGAGAAGAGTAGCCAGAGGAGCGTAGCCAGAGAAAGACAGCAAGAGAAGAGTAGCCAGAGAAAGGCAGCGAGAGAAGCGTAGCCAGAGAAAGGCAGCGAGAGAAGCGCAGCGAGAGAAGCGTAGCCAGAGAAAGGCAGCAAGAGAAAGGCAGCGAGAGAAGCGTAGCCAGAGAAAGGCAGCGAGAGAAAGGCAGCGAGAGAAGCGTTGCCAGAGAAAGGCAGTGAGAGAAGCGTACCCAGAGAAAGGCAGCGAGAGAAGCGTACCCAGAGAAAGGCAGCGAGAGAAGCGTAGCCAGAGAAAGGCAGCGAGAGAAGCGTAGCCAGAGAAAGGCAGCGAGAGAAAGGCAGCGAGAGAAGCGTAGCCAGAGAAAGAAGCGAGAGAAGTGCAGTGAAAAAAACGTACCTCCGTTTGAAAGGCAGAGGCTGCTTATGGCCATGTGTCCAGTTTGATTGTTGTCACTCCTGTGTGTTAACACTGCAAGTAAGATTGCTGAAGATCATATGGACAAACACACCAGTAACATCTTCAGTGGATCTTTAATAGCTGTAACTCTCACTCTGATAGCCCACAGCCTGCAACGTTTATATTACCACCGGGGGGAAACAAATATTTCCAATAAAGTTATTCACATGAAATTTCCCCAGACATCAGTATTAACTGAAGAAATCCACACATATAAAGACTTCACAAGATTGAAGTCCATAAATAAAGTTATGTGTAATAAAGTGGCTCAGCTCAGTTCGCTCTCCGTTTAACTTCTGAAACCACCTCAATTCATTCTAGTGCAGTTTTCACAACTCTTCTGATCTGTTTCACCAAGAGTGAGTAAGCGATGTAAGAAGATATCATCTCGCCTGTAGAGGAGCTCGAGTGCTACAGTGTCTCCATAGTCATGTGACAGCAGGTTGATCTTCTGCTCAGCCAGGCCCAGATGCCAGATTAAAGCCTCCACTACACCGGCCTGCTCGAACACCGAATACCGGTGCGGCCTCTGAAACGCATAAAAAAAAGACCATGACTTGATTATAAAATTATCAGTAAATATGAATGTTAGAGATGATAACAGAGCTTACAGGTTTGTCAGAGAAGCCGAAGCCGAGGAAGTCGAGTGCAATGACTCTGTTAAACCGCTGCCTCAGAGGCTCCCAAATCTACAAAACAACAGGTGATGATATTGACCTGAACAGATAGAGTGAAAATGCAGCCTGGTTCATACAGAAACACTTTCTCTACACTGCAATCGTATTTATTCTGTACATACAGTGTATGCTAGAGGTGAGCACCGAAAAACCAGCCATCTTTACTCTCGTGCCAGTGGGAGCGAGCGTTCAGACATGACATTTACCCAAAAGCTCAAAACCATCTCTGGTGTTTATTACCAAAAAGCTCTATTGTGGTTTCATCTGACCATAGAACCCGATCCCATCTGAAGGTCCAGTAGTGTCGGGTGAACTGAAGACGCTCGAGTGAAACCCGTCCAAACACCTTGTGGTGATGTAGGAGACTTCAGATTGTAGTTTTGGAGATGTTCTGACCCCAAGACACAACTAACTTCTGCAATTCTCCAGCTGTGATCCTTGGAGATGTTTTATCCACTCGCCCCGTCCTCTTCACAGTGTGTTGAGACGATATAGACACACGTCCAGTTCCAGGTCGATTCATAACATTTCCAGTCGACTGGAACTTCATTATCGCCCTGATGGTGGAAATGGGCGTTTTCAATACTTGTGCTATTTTCTTATAGACACGCCCCATTTTGTGAAGCTCAACAACCTTTTGCAGCACATCACAGCTATATTCTTCGCTCTTACCCATTGTTATGAATGACTAAGGGAATTTAACCTGTGTGTTACCTCATATTTATACCCCTTTTGCTTTACTGGAGCCAGTCGCTACTATTATTTCTGTGACTCAGCCCTTTCCCACATGAAGATTATTAAGTCCAAATACCGGTCCACAATGACTGATCATCATTTGGAGGCCTGCTGGAGGCTGGCTACCAGCAGCTACTGTCCGGACTATACAACCCTGGCTGATTCTATTCAGTGCACGTCATCAGAGTAAGGTACTGACCCAAAATGTACTGAATTGTAGTGCGTCATAAGGGATCATGCAGTTATGCAAGGTACATTAATATATATTGTGTGTGTGTATATATATATATATATATATATATATTTCGCATTTTTAGTGTAGGTAGATCTCCTTGACTGGTCATGTTAAAAGTAGCTCGCAAGTCAAAAAATTGTGTGCAGCCCTGCACTACAGACACTTTAGACACGCCAATCAGACTACCATGCATGTGTTTGGACTGGGGGAGGAAACCGGAGTACCCGGAGGGAACCCCCGACGCACGGGGAGAACATGCAAACTCCACTCACACATGGCCCTGGCGGGACTCGAACCCCGGACCCTGGAGGTGTGAGGCGAACGTTTGAACGCTGTCACACTTTCAGCTGTACTCGTGTTCGACGCACAGGAATCGAACGTGTGTTGCGATGGCGTCACAGGACGCGTCTCGGCCCGAATCTGCCGATAATCCAAATATTGTTTAGTTTGCGTTCATTTCCGCGATCGTAAAATCCTGGAGGGACCGGCTGGAGTTACGTTTTGCAAACAGAAACACCTAAACTTGCAGAAAGGACGATAATAAATGCTAGAACAGATGAGAGTGAGATTAAAAAGCTGGTGTCCCGTGTACACACCTCTAGTATCTTGTATATCTGCTCATACAAAATATTTTTTATTGAGGTTTCCCGGTGATACTGACTTCACCTGGCTCTGAGCACTAACATACAAACACAGTCCATGGTTCAGAGACTTTTTCTTTTGCTAATCACATAATAATAATAAAAGACTAGTCAGAAGAAAGGGACATTAGCGTTATATGGAGTGCTTACCTTGTGCCAGTCGTAGCTCGAGGTGGGAAACCCATGAAGCAGCAGCACCACATCAGAGCTCCCTACAGCGCCCAGCGACTCTGCCATCAACCACAAAGGGGTTTCATTTATTTTTGTTTATTTACAGCAAGTCGCTGATGTCTGTTCATCCCAACAGCAGCTCTACAACATCATATCCACATTAATAACTCACTAGATGATGATAATAATAATAATAGTTATGTTCGCCTCACACCTCCAGGGTCCGGGGTTCGAGTCCCGGCAGGGCCATGTGTGTGTGGAGTTTGCATGTTCTACCCGTGTGTCAGGGGTCCCTTCCGGCTACTCCGGTTTCCTCCCCCAGTCCAAAGACATGCATGGTAGGCTTGGCGTATCTAAAGTGTCCGTAGTGTATGAATGGGTGTGTGAGTGTATATGTGATTGTGCCCTGTGATGGACTGGCACCCTGTCCAGGGTGTACCCCGCCTTACAGAACAGCAGGCGTGCAGCACGATGCTTGTTTTCCGCATGACCCGAGCTCACCTCTGTAAAAGATCTCGTTTCCTCGGTAGCTGAAGAAGCGCCCGGAGGAGTGCCAGGCGTGCAGGGCGTGTGAAAGCGGAGGCTGCGGGATGTGCAGGTAGACGGCTAGAAGAGGAACGCACAACAACAGCACCACACGCTGCCACCACTCCCTCATCACAGTGCAGGCAGACACACACTCTGCTTCTGCCTAAACCCCAAAACACACACACACACACACACACACACACGGCTGAACAATACTGTGCAACATGATGTCAGTTCATCTTTTTGATGAATTCTCGATTCGGTCTGTTTACAAGGTGTTCATTCATTTTCTCGAACAGCAGCTCTGATAAAAGTGCACAATACCGAAAGGTTTCTATAGCAACACCTTACACACGGACTTCTCTAGAGGATGCCTATATAACCTACTCCTACATTTACATTTACGCCTTTCGTTGATATGGTGACGCTATAACGTAAACAAGCTCAGGATCTAACGGACATTCCACAACATTACACGCAACTATAAAAGGATAAAAGTGCGGCGTGTTGTTCTTCAGTAAGTGAAAATCCCTTAATGCTGGCAAACTGCTCGGGTAGCTATAAAAGGAATAAAACACTGAGACAATCATAAAACAATCAACATCAAGGTGGAACCATTACCTTCGCACCACCACCATCATTACCTTCGCACCACCACCATCATTACCTTCGCTTCACCACCATCATTACCTTCGCTTCACCACCACCATTACCTTCGCTTCACCACCACCATTACCTTCGCACCACCACCATCATTACCTTCGCTTCGCACCACCATCATTACCTTCGCTTCGCACCACCACCATTACCTTCGCACCACCACCATTACCTTCGCTTCGCACCACCATCATTACCTTCGCTTCGCACCACCATCATTACCTTCGCTTCGCACCACCATCATTACCTTCGCTTCACCACCACCATTACCTTCGCTTCGCACCACCATCATTACCTTCGCTTCGCACCACCACCACCTTCGCTTCGCACCACCACCACCTTCGCTTCACCACCACCATTACCTTCACACCACCACCATTACCTTCGCACCACCATCATTACCTTCGCTTCGTTTTATAATAGTACTGAGAAATTTACACATAAATACGGACACCTCTGATGATAAAAAAAACAACACTCAAATGGCACATTAAGTGCATTACATGAGCCGATCCTGATAAAGTGCACTTGTATAGGGTGTGGTGCACCATTTGGGATTCAGCCTAAATGCCAGGATTAACGTAAGCGGCTTTTAAGAGTGCGGGTTGATATGAAGACAGAAATTAACATTTTACATTAGTAGGCTACAGGATTAGAGATTTTCTCAGAGTTAAATAAAGTATATTTATCTCCGTGTATTTACAGCCTTTTACTTTAACCACCAGATCCTCGGGGGATGGGGGGGGGGAGGGAGGGGAAACACTTAACATCTCAATTGTTGTAAAAAAGTGAAAATATATTGTAGAAAGTCAAAATACAAATAGTTCTTCCTTTCTATTATTATAAGGCTGAAATAAACCCCATCTAAGATGATCAAACCTATTCCTAGACACATCGTAGTCAGGTCAAGCTTGAAACGGATATCGCTTTATATAGAATAAGAGAATAGAAAGCTTGAAACGAGGCAAAGCGTCTACGAATCAAGATTTCGGGTTGAATTTACTCGAGCTCATTGTTCACAGTGCAGTAACGTCATTCACAACAACTCGATCGAACACATGACGCAGGCTGTTAACGGTGAGATGCCCGGTTCTGTTGAACGTGAAGTCTTGTGTTCACCGTCACCATTTTGAAAAGTATGCAAATGAAAGAATAATGCTTCCCTGCTGGATAAAAAACACAAACAAAAGAAACCATCACAGAAATTCTAATGGTTTCCACTACAAATACCATTAAAACCATCAGCTGTTAACTGGTGGTTACTGGCACATTAAGTACATCACATGAGCCGATCCTGATGAAGTGCACTTGTAAAGGGTGTGGTGCACCATTGGACACTATAGAGACTATACACAACATGCCACCAACCAATAAAAGGCAACAAATTACTAGTAGAGACCCACAGGGACCATTACACTTTCCATTAAAACCAATACAATTCCCATTACAACCACTAAAACAAATTCTATGATGGTTTCTAGTCTTTATTTGGTATTTCCAGCAAGGTTTGTGTGTGTGTATATATATATATATATATATATATATATATATAAAATAATAATTATTATTATAACCTGTGGTTTAGACATGTTTCTCACTACAGTGCTGATCCTGGTCTATTTATCTGAGCTATAAGTCACTGTGGTCAGATGAGTGTCTCTCACTCTAATACACACAGTGTATTAAGACCTGCAACATGCACGCTGATTTATTTGAGTTGAATTGTATACGACTTCCGGTCTCACTACAGGTGAGTTATACGTACAGGTGAAGTGTGGCGGCTCATGACCCCGAGGTTCTCCCCTTCAGCTCCATGAGCAGATCAGAGTCTCCTTTCTTCCGTCCTTCCTTCCGTGGAGCTTTGTGTTTTGGTTCTGAAGATCTCAGTGTCATTAAACACAAACCGCTCTCCGGCGCCGCCTGCTGGAGCGGATGGTACATTACACACTAAACCTGCACATATAACATGGGTCCAATCCTAAATCGCTGCACATGTCCTCGACTAAGGGCACTACATAGGACATAAAGGCATCTAATTTATTTATTTATTTTTAAAAATTGACAATTAAAATAATAATAATAATAAAGTATTCTCTCTCTCTCTCTCTCTCTCTCTATATATATATATATATATATATATAATTTTTATAGTCCTACATAGCAAACAAACAGAAGAATCAGTAACGTGTAGCGTAGGTTCAGACCTGTAGATATATAGAGTAACCACACCACATGATAACTTGGTTAATAGTGTCCTGTTCAGCTGATTTTCCTGCTCAAACACACGAAACCTGGAGATGAGCAGATGACTTGAATCCGATGGTTTTGAGGATAATCACCAAACCACAGTCTAAAGCTTTGGAGTCGACTCTCAATTCTCAACTGCACGGAATCAAGGAATCCGTTCATTTTAATATTGATTCCTAGCACTAGGCCAGGGTGATGAGACTAAATTAATAATACTATAAAGAACAAAAAATATTGCATTTTAAGACAATATGAAGCACCAAGCCATCTTAAGAAAGTATCGAGAGAGAGAGACAAAGTGACAGAGAGACAAAGTGACAGAGAGACAAAGAGAGAGACAGAGAGAGAGACAGAGAAAGTGACAAAGAGAGAGAGACAGAAAGAGAGAGAGACAGACAGAGAGGTAGAGTAAGAGGGAGACAGAGAAGTAGTGAAAGAGAGAGACAGACAGAGATGTAGTGAAAGAGAGAGAGAGCGAGCAATAGAAACAGACAGAGGTAGAGAAAGAGGGACAGAAAGACAGAGAGGTAGAGAGAGAGAGGTAGAGAGAGAGAGACACACAGAGACAGACAGAGGTAGAGAGAGACAGATGGAGAGAGAGACAGACACACACACACACACACACACAGAGACCGACAGCGGTAGAGAAAAAGAGACAGAGGTAGAGAGAGAGACACACACAGAGACAGACAGAGGGAGAGAGAGACAGAGAGGTAGAGAAAGAGAGACAGAGGTAGAGAGAGACACACACAGAGACAGACAGAGGGAGAGAGAGACAGAGAGGTAGAGAGACACACACACACAGAGACAGAGGGAGAGACGGAAAGGTAGAGAAAGAGAGAGAGGTAGAGAGAGAAACACACAGAGACAGACAGAGGTAGAGAAAGAGAGACAGAGGTAGAGAGCGAGAGACACACACACACAGAGACAGAGAGAGGTAGTGAAAGAGAGAGAGCGCGAGCAATAGAAACAGAGACAGAGGTAGAGAAAGAGACACACACACACACACAGAGAGAGAGAGACAGAGAAAGAAAGAAAGAGAGAGAGAGACAGACAGAAAGAAAGAAAGAGAGAGAGAGAGAGAGAGAGAGGCTTTTAAACTCTCTTCATTTATCAATTATTTAAAATTGACTTCAGGGTTTGTCCAAAACTCTGCAGCGCAGTTCCAGAAAATAGAACATGAACAAACGAACAAAAAAGTCTCACCGCAAATCTTTTTGAAAATGGTGTAAATAAGAGCAGAAAAGCGTATTACTGAAAGGATGATATGACGTTCGAAACTGGACCCTAATTATTTCATTATTTATTTGTAGTTTTATATGCACATATTGCTGTAGGTTATTTCCACTGATGTAGGTTGGGGGTTCAAATCCCGGCACCTGTGCTGCAGGGGTTTCCTCCCCAAGTCCAAACACATGCGTTGTAGCTTGATTGATTCCTGAAATGGTCTGCAGTGTGTGTGTGTGTGTGATTGTTCACTGCGATTGGTTGGCCCCCGGTCCAGGGTGTCCCCTGCCTCGTGCCCCGAGGACACTAGGACAGACTCCGGGTTCCCGCAGCACTGTGTAGGTGTAAGTGTTGATGGGTTATATTGCCGTGTCAGGAATGCTGGGAGTGTGTAGCCCAGGCTGTGGCTTTCACTACACCAGCTTCTTCACATCAGTGATCACCAACACTGTTCCTGGAGATCGACCTTCCTGAACACTTTAGCTCCATAATCCATAATCGTGCCCACTCGACCATCTAACCTTAAGACGTTCTCGATCAGCTACAAGAGGCGTGTTCAAATTTGGTCGGCGATGAAACCTGCAGGACGGTGGATCTCCAGGACCAGAATAAATCAGAATAAATCGAGTGTACAGAGAAAGCTAGCGAGTCAGTTCGTTACAAGCTAGGAACCGTAACAGCATTGTTCTGGTCATGTTTACGGAACAAAGCATCACATCAACCTGCTGTCGATCGTTTTCTAAAACAGCACACGCTCAGACGCGGTTAATTCCTTTACGAGACACGTTTCTGTTCTCCACAAATAAAAACACAGCATGCTCACGACTGGAACGATTCGCACGGGATAGGAAGGACAACATGGCCTTCGGATTAGGCTCGAGATCCATTTTTAAGCTTTTAATTCTTAAAAACGATACACATTACTCAACAAGTTTCAAATGTAAATTGAAATCACAATAACCATTTACATTTCTCCAGATAAACAGACATGAAGTACTTTTATTTCCAAATGTTAAGTTAAAAAAAAATTAAAATAAACAAACAAAACAAAAAATCCATAAAAGAGATGGAAAAACATAACATTCATCCCTGTTACAGGAAGAAGCTACAGAATAAAGTCATGGATTCTTTTCTTTCCTCTTCACTAAATAGCAAACTCAAGCTGCTTTATTTTTTATTTGTTAAACACAAGGAACAACAACAAAAATAAAAGATAATAAATTAGGAAGAAACACAAAAACGTGCGGATGTAGCGACTAAAGCGCACATCCTACTCTTCTTTGTATTTTCTCCTCTTCCCTTTCGACCCACAGGAGAAAATCAACAGCCGATACCAGCCAAAATTCTACTTAATAATAATAATAACAATAATCACTTAAAAAAAAAAGAAAAAAAAGTGTTAGTATTTGACTTTAGGTGTTTTCTTAAAGCCTGGTTCGTACTATTCGCCACCCTGAGAAATAGATTCCTAGCAGAACCGGATCACTAGCCTTGTTTGACAAGCTGTTCCTGCACCGGTTACCGTGTAAAATTCCTCAAAGTCTGCTTCAGCAGGTCAAAAGATCTTCTTTATGTCCCATAAAAATACAAAGGAAATCTTTATCTAGAACGGTCCGTATCAAAATATCCAAAGGGACTTGAAATAAATGTACCCTGTGCAGAGACCCTGTTATGTCCCAAGTGTAACCCCCCCACCCCACCCCACCCCACCCCCCTTTAAAAAGCCCCATGTTGTAAGTTCCAGTACTTCAGGTGATCAATATATTCCACAGCAGAGTCAAACGCAGCGTTCCGAGTGACCAGAATATTCATGGAATAAGATGAAGAAAGAATACAAGCTGTTGTTGTTTGTCTGTCCCCCCCCACCCCCTCCCCACAAGTGGAAACGTTTCCCAAAAAATTAGCCACGTGTTTAAATTTTAAGTGTTAATTGAAATATGATAATTTACTTCAAGACAATATTAATAATAATAATAATAATAAATTCTTCACTTATAATGATGCATGTTTTGTATTCAGTGCATCCTTTTGCATCCGATTCATTTTTATTTTATTCGCCCCCGCCCCAAAGCCTGAGATCACGATCCTTGATATCACATTCACAGGGACAGAAACGTCATCAGTGGACTTCCTACTCCGACGATAACGCCGCTGATCTCTCTCTCTCGCTCACTTTAAAATCCTGTGTGAAACCTCGAGTTCCGACCATTTACAGCGACTCTCGCTCTCGAACGATGATGAACTGGAAACACAAACGCAGTCCCTAGTCGATAAGCATGACAAACTAGCTTTAAAACTGAATAAACGCAGTAGTAAATGCCTAAGGAAATGTACTGACCGAGGCCCTCGCCTGCGTCCCTGTAGGACCCCGACGCCGCTCTTCACTGCTATACAAGCCTTAGTGTTTTCTATTTGGCTAGAACATTTCTATGTATCCACAAATATATAACAAATAAAACTTGCAGGCAAAAATAGTTCAGTTTCCATAGAAACGCCCCTCCCCCCCTGAAAATACAGCAGTATCTGAAATATTACTCGCATTTCTTTATTATTTATTTTTTTTACATTTTATTGTTAGTTTTATTTGTCCCCGTTTTTCTGCATCAGGAAGCTCCTTCACCAACAAACAGAGAGAGAAAATAAAGTATCTACAAACTTTGTAAACAGATCGGCCTTTAAAAAAAAAAAAAAAAAAAAAAAACATAAATAATTCAATATATGAACAGCCAAATGGAGCAGAAAATCACGGGCCACAGAAAGAAATGTACACCTTCGGGGGGGGGGGGGGGGGGGGGGGGGGGATCCTTACAGCTAATCATCTGCAAGCCTTGGAGAGACCAGTCGCCTCCTCAGTATTAGAATATTAATAATTAAATAATAATAATAATAATAATAATAATAATAATAATAATAATAATAAAAAATACAGGTCACTTTCAATCTGAATGAACAATCCCTCCGTTTCCACAATGGGGACAAAAAGATTTTATAAACAGAGGTGGAAATAGAGTCCTTCCCTCTCCGAGAGGATCTTGAGAATAAAATAAGACAACAACAACAACAACAAAAAAAGGTAATCATCACGACCACACTCTACGTTGTGGTGAGCGCTTGCTCTTGCTTCGGCCAAGCTCCCAGATCACACACAGCTCTGCGCACATGAGTCTGCTGAACGAGCACAGGTCTCTGTAGAGACGGCAGGTGGGTGTGGCTCAGAGTGTGGAGGAAGGGAGGGAGAGTGTGGAGGGGGGGGACGGCGGAGCCAATCAGAGGGACGTCTCCACGCTGTGCATGGGGCTCGCCGGGGCCGAGGGCGTGGCCGGCTTGCTGTTGTCTAAGAAGAGGTGGACGCCACTGTCCACGGCGTTATTGTTCTGGTTGGGCGACGGAGAGGGAGGTGGAGGAGGCGTGGGGGTGGCGTTTCTCTTTGTGGGGGCGTCGTCCTCGGCGTCCGTGTCGTCGATGAGGGGGATGTGGGGCTCCGAGTCCTCTATCCGGAACTCCGGGTGGGTCATGAAGTTGTGGATTGAGCTGCGCGACTCGGGCTTCTCCAGCCCCTCATAGGGGGACAGGGAGCTGCGGAATGCATTCACTACTCGGATCTGGGGGAAAGCAGGGGTACAGACACACACGGTCAGACTCGGCGCTTCATACAGACGTGCCGCAAAACCACACAGGCGCTGATCACAAACAGACACTCGCAAGTTGCATTTTAAATACAGGGCAAACCACGATCAAATCAACTGGCTGTAAATCAGTGTGAGCGTAACCCGGTTTTACACTGTGCGCTTTGTATGACCCGTACTCGTCACGCCGTACAACGAGACCCCCATCAAATCTGGACTAGAGTTTGTGAAACAGATTGTCATGTTGTTCTTCCTCCAGGTGAAGATCCTCTAACGCTAGATCTGGGGTTACAGAACATCACTACGTTCGCCCAGCGTGATCCGGCCTCGTATAAACGCAAAGGCTCTTCAGAGTGTGAGCTTAGGATGAGTGGGATTTTTCCCGCGCTTTCTTTTCACTTGCGTGTTACATTTGTGACTCCGGCCTAAACAGATAATGCTTTATTAATTAATCTGAGCAAGTCCTTTTTTTAATGAAAAAAAAAAAAAAAAAAATAATAATAATAAAAGTTCACTTCACTTAGTAATCCTACGGCGCCAAATTGATGAGCACGTCACATTACGCGCTCCAAGACCACTGATCTCAATTCCCAAACGGCCAAAGAATTATTTTACGATCTGGTCTTTTTGTTAAAAACCACACAGTGTAAACCCGGCTCCCGTTTAACGACAAAAAAGAAAAAAAAGAAGCTGCGGGAGGACACACACACACACACACACATACACACACGCACACACATACAGGCTGTGGTGAGTAAAACCAGATTGTCGTGTTTACTGCAAGTGTTTAGTACAAGCTCCACTTAGACAGACAAACCATCTCGATCTTTCCACTCTCCCGTCAGTGAAGAATGTACGAGATGTATTAAACAAACAAACAAACACAAAAAGGTCAGGAAAACAAATCTCTCAGCAGTAGTTTCAGAAAACTCGCAGTGTCCAGTTATTCAAAATGCAAGGCGAGAGAGAAAATTGGAAAACAATTAATTAATTAATTAATCAACTAAACAAAAAGACAGAATGAGAGGAAAAAGGGAAATATAAAGACAGATGGAGAGCGAGAGAGAGAGAGAGATTTTAATCATTAAACTAAAGAACACAGCTTAACATGAGAGGTTAATTGATCTGGACATGCTTGGGTGAGCAGGATGGGGTGAAAAAGAGGGCGTGATCATCGATCACTGAGTATGTTTTGATACAGAAACTTCGAGCAGCCAAGCAAGTCTACAGACAGACAGACAGAGAGACTGGACCCATGCACAGCAGTGCTACTTTCGTTTAAGAGAAGTAAACCTTTGAGTATAGCCCATGACACATTTCACAAAGATCTAAAGGAGGAGCATGTCGGAGTCAGTCTGGGATTTTTTGACATCGTCAAATAAAGAAACCTATAAAGAAACCTTATACGTTAGATCCTGGATATCGAACGCATCGTGGATACGTCAGGTCCCGCCACGTTCGTCCGATGTACCTAAGAAACAGATTCGCCGCTGAAGAGCCAGGAGTTCCTGATGACCTGGAAAAAGATCTGTAGTGACTGTATTGTATTAGATGTATCAGAGCGATTCTCAATCTATTAAGACAGCAAAAGGAAGCAAAAAGTAAAATGGTGTGACATTCAGCAAATATAATTAAAGACCGACAGAGATGAATGTAAAAACAGGAGCACTGTATAGAAAGGGGTGAGCGATGTTAATAATAATCATCATCATGTTGGTTGGTACATGTACGAGTGGACGTCAATGAGCTAACACCTCAGCGTCTGCGAAGAGCGCCGGTACTGCAGGTGGCGCTGTTATAATTTCCCCAACTACAGGAAGAAGACTTTCGCTTACTGCAAAAGTGTTGGCACGACGCAGGTGTTGGAAATAAGTATGTACACGTTAGCATAGTTTTGCATTAAATAGATTTCCAATGACTTTATTCACATGAAAGTTTCCCCAGACGTCAGTATTAACTCAAGAAATCTGGAAATATAAAGAATTCACAACATGAAAGTCCATAAATAAAGATATGTGTAATAAAGTAGAATGACACGAGGGGGACACACCAAGAAAAAGCAGTTCTCCAAGGCAAGAAACCAGCTGAATTTTGTAAGTAATTACACCCCCTATCTGTGGAAATTAATATGAGCTGGGTTAGTAAATGATGGTCTATAAAAAGGCTTTTCGTTACCAAGGTGACACACAAGAAACATCTCATGATGGGAGAGCTCTGTGCTTTTACCCAAGACCTTTGGAACCTTATTGCTGCTAAACATAGTGATGGAAACGGATACAGGCGTGTTTCAAAACTCCTGAATCCTCCAAGCAAGCACCATGGGGGCCGTTAACTGCACGTGGAAGCAACGTCACTCCGTCATGTTTAATGTTTGGATTTATTTATACAATACGTGTGCATTTCTTGAGTTAATATCAAAGTCTGGTGAAAATGTCATGTGAGTAGACTCATTGGAAATATGTTTGCTGAAAAAACTGCTGATGCGTTCAATACTTATTTCCTCCATTGTATACATTTACATTTATTCATTTAGCAGAGGCTTTTATCCAAAGCGACTTACAAATGAGAGCGCACACACACACCAATGGTAGCAGAGCTTCCATGCAAGGTGCTAGCTTGCCATCGGGGGCAACTTAGGGTTCAGTGTCTTGCCCAAGGACACTTCGAACCACTAACCCTACGATTAGTGGATTAGTGGACAACCCGCTCTACCGACTGAGCCACAGCCGCCCGTATACATATATAAAGATATAGATATCGATCTTATCACTTATATAGAAGTGGTAGAATGTGATAAGAGGTTGAAATGTTAATTTTGTTCCAAGAAGAAAAACATACTACGCGTGTCGTCGATGAGATGATTAAATAAATGGAGGATGGCGATGCATGGTGCTGCCGTCCACGGAGCTCATCCGGCTGCCAACGGACAGACAAAATGTAAAATAGACGAGGAACAAACGTAAAAAGAATGGAAGGAGAGACTCTATATAAAACAAAGACGACATTCATTCCAGGAGAATCAGACGCTGTGCTCCCGTCCCCTGTGTCTCGAGAGATGAACCTGTAGAAACCTGGACTGGATTCAGACCGCTGGAGGGAAAAACAAAACCAAACAAACAAACCAAAAAAAAAAAAAGAAAAAGAAAGAACTCATTGTTTCACAGAAGTTATCACGAGTCAGTTCTCGAGTTCAAAACAATCCCACACAGCCTCTAAACAAGGCCAATTTTTAAGCAGTGCTGTGACTGAGCTGGAGGTCGGTGTGACCATGGGCATATACTCAAAATATTTACACACAGAGAACTACAGCAGTCACAGAGCCCAGCCGAGGGGCCGAGGCACAGCCGCGGCTGCAGACGCAACACACACGATGTTGATCTGTTAGAATGTTAAACACACTGTTTAATTGACGGGGACGGGGGGAAACAAAACCCCAGCCAAAGCAATCAAACAGAACAACGACAGAGACGTCAGCCCCACTGGCCTCAGAACAGTACACACAGATATATCTCCATAAAAACACTTGGATTCAGAAGCGATGCAGTGAATGTCTTAATATTTTTTTTTGGAAACTCGTTTAAATTTCATTTGTTTTCTTTTCATACAGACGGACGTTCTAGAAAATGTAGCACGTTAATGCAAGTGAAGGAGGAAATGTTAATTGTCATGCACTAAGAAACACACACTCACACCCCACAGTGGCAGAAGCTTTGTTGGAGGCAGTGGCAGAAGGAAACGCTACATGTGAAGGGCTAGAAACATTGGTTACATCGTGCTGTTGGCTGGTGCTCGAGGGGTGACGCCTGAGGGCCCCCTGAAAGGAAGTGCCGCTCTGGAACGCACTCACTACATCCATCTGCAAGGAATCAGACAGCGTGACAGGTAGGCCCAAAGAACGCATACAGGAGAGAGAGAGAGAAAGAGAGAGCGAGAGGTAGAGAGAAAATAATAGAAGCGGGGAGGGAGGATAGAAAAAGAAGGGCACCCATATATAAAGAGAGGACAGGTAGCAGCATGGCGAGAAAAGGCACTGTATGGAAGACCGTTAATCCCAGTGTTTACCCTTAAATCAGAAAAGCTACTTCACCACAATTCAGAATACTTCATAGAAAGGTATTGAAAAGCTAATCACACTAGTAGTGTGAAGGAAGCACAGCGTATAATACTGGGACCTATCCTGCTGTTCCTCGACACGGGGAGTGTGAGCGAGCGTCGCGGTGACGTTACCTGAGTCTGTATCCTGTTCAGGCCTCGGAACCAGAGTATCTGCCCCCTGCGAAGCTCACGCTCGGCATGGTCGATCTCGTCCAGGTCCTCCATGTCCTCCAGCTCCTCGTCTGGGATCTCGTCCTTCTGAGTTCCGTGACCGGCCGTCTTCAGGAACTTCAGGCGGCTGGTCGGGATGGAGGAGATCACCTGCGCGAGGGGTCGGAACAACAGGAACTCCGTCAAACACTGTAGTTCAGTCAAAAATCCTACACATCGGTAGTCCAACACCTTAACCATCTTAACTACCGGTGTCCGGTCAGTGCCGTGTGTGGACCAAACCGAGTGCACCGAGAGTGCACATCTGAGTGAAGTTTCACGTCTAAGTGGAAAGTAACGTGACCCTGAACTGACCCAATAGCAGCAAACGTGTCATGTAGGTTTGGTCGCAGCGTCCAAGTCAAAGTGCACAGCTATAGCGCTATCATCTTGTGATTCATTTCTAAACACACTGTGTCCTTATCCTGTTGCTGCATTTCGGACGAGGATGTCCTACCAGGACATTTCAGCCTTAAACGTTGTTCCTTTCTCTGTCTGAGAAATGATCATTTCTGCAGAACAGATATTATATGACTCAAAAGGTCACCGTAAACAAGCGTGACAACATAAAGAGCGAAATATAACGGCTGCGTTTCTGGCTTTGACACCGAACATTTGTTTATCCATCATCAATATTTAATTCTATTATACATTATATTTCAACTGAGTTCAATCCAGGTGTTGGCCACCAGAGGTCAGTGTTCGACCAGTGCATAATTAAAACGTAGCTGATCCACAGGCTCCACCAGGAAACACCATGACATCCAGGACGATAACAATGAAGACACACTACCAGTCAAAAGTTTACACACACATTGTTATTCTTTTCTCTCCACATTTTATAATAATAATAATAATAATAATAATAATAATAATAATAATAATAATAAAGTAATAAAAACTCTGAAGTAACACAAATGGGAACTATGTTGTGATAACATAGTTCCGGGGCGGCTTTGGCTCAGTCGGTAGAGCGGGTTGTCCACAAATTCACTAATCGTAGGGTTGGTGGTTCGAATCCCGGCCCGGGTGATCCCATGCCGAAGTGTCCTTGGGTAAGACACTGAACCCTAAGTTGCCTCCGATGGCAAGCTAGCACCTTGCATGCAGCTCTGCTACCATTGGTGTGTGAGTGTGCTCGCATTTGTAAGTCGCTTGTAAATGTAAATGTAAAATGATATTTCTGTAAAGCTGCTTTGAGACAATGTCCATTGTAAAAAGCACTATACAAATTGATTAATTAATTAATTAATTACTTTATCATCTTCAAAGTCGACAGATTTCCAGAAATGTGTTTTCTTGAGCGATTTCTTGATTAATTTCCCCGAGATGTTCTTTAAACAGTATTAAAGGTGTTCACACCGACGCCGGACTCTCATCGACTGCTTTTCCCAATATTTTGTCCGTTTAATAAAAATAAAATGTTAGTTTTCTAATGAAAGAAATTAATAAGTCGGCACGAGTATATATTTTTGGTCTACAACACCGATTTCAAACATTTAATCCAGGGGTCGGCAACCTGTACCACTCAAAGAGCCATTTGGACCCGTTTCCCACAGTAAAGAAAACACTGGGAGCCGCAAAACCCTTTTGACATTTAAAATGAAATAACACTGCATATAACGTTTTTTTTTGCCTTTATGCGATGTATAAACAAACTATAATGTGTTGCATTTATGAAATCAATGAACGACTGCAGAGAAAACAAAATTACATTTCTGCATGCAGCAAAACATTTTGAGCTC
>JAFFST010013874.1:6743-22600 GCA_022414735.1 Noturus placidus | reverse complement strand
TTACGTTTGGGATTACACTGTTTGACACTGTTTGTAAATAAAGCACGGTTCGCACTGCAATTGCGTCCTGCCTCATTCTCCGCCGTCACGAGACGTGACAGAGCCGCATCAGAAGGATGAAAGAGCCGCATGCGGCTCCGGAGCCGCGGGTTGCCGACCCCTGATTTAATCACACACGTTCACATCAAAAGCTTTTTAAGATCATGAGAAACATTTCAGTCGAGTGTCCACAAACTTTTGAACGGTAGTGTATTCTAAAAATCGTGGTGAATATAAAAAGGATAACAGAGCCTACACCACAACTATAACGGCACAGAGAAACGATGGAATCAGCTGGAACCCAGCTGATCGATTAAAACAGTGACAGCCAATCAGAATCCATCCTGCTTTAAAGCAGCAGATGGCACAACTGCAGCGCGTGCTTAGAATAAACAGAACGATATCGTGTGTGAACACTAATATAGCTGTAGGGCCTCTACAATGTGATATTGAATTAACGGCGGTCTTACCTGACCCCAGAGCAGAGATCCACAGCCTAAGAAAACGCACCAGAGCCACTGGTCTATGGTAAGAGCCACACAGCTGAAGGGCTTGCCTCCAAACTGCACGATGACGAACTGGAAAGAAACGGATGGCGTTAGTGGAGTTAACGTTCCGCCGGACTGCTTTTGTCATCGTCCGCGTTTTAGATTAGATTAAAACCCACCTGGATGATGAACGTGCCAAAGACAATGAAGCAGAAGATGAGGTTGTTGAAGATACCGTCGAAGACGTTCCTCTCGCCGTGGATCTTGCGGGCGTTGATTTCGTTGAAGAGCTGCATCAACACGAAGGTGTTGAAGACGACGGTGTAGTGCTCGGAGGGTGGAGCGTGGAGAGGGGCGTTACGGCCGCTGTCTATGTCGAACAGCCTTTCGCCTAAAAAAAAAAAGGTTAAAAAGGATAAGGTTAAGTCGAGCCTCCTGTCCTCGCGTAGCTCCAAACCAGTTACAGTACTAGGCAAGAAGATTACTGAGCACTCGACCTTTAACCAAAGGCTTAACAATACGAGTGAACACGACGGAGAATGAGTCATCGTCACAAAAATAAATTTGATCGGGATGTTAATAAGCGCTTTGATAAATCGTCATTTTCTGTTACATGGATTTCTTCCAGTGTAGTCCAGTTCTCATGGTGTGTGTGTGTGTCCTCAGAAACAAGTGAAGCCAGCCACCCAGTGTGTAGGTGTAGCAGTGACCTTCCCTGTCACTCAGGAAGCACGGGTTAGCTAGCGGTCACCTTCCCTGTCTTTCAGGAAGCACGGGTTAGATAGCGGTCACCGTCCCTGACTCTCAGGAAGCACGGGTTACCTAGCGGTGACCTTCCCTGTCACTCAGGAAGCACGGGTTAGCTAGCGGTGACCTTCCCTGTCTCTCAGGAAGCACGGGTTACCTATCGGTGACCTTCCCTGTCACTCAGGAAGCACGGGTTACCTATCGGTGACCTTCCCTGTCACTCAGGAAGCACGGGTTAGCTAGCGGTCACCTTCCCTGTCACTCAGGAAGCACGGGTTAGCTAGCGGTCACCTTCCCTGTATCTCAGGAAGCACGGTTTACCTATCGGTGACCTTCCCTGTCACTTAGGAAGCACGGGTTACCTAGTGGTGACCTTCCCTGTCACTCAGGAAGCACGGGTTAGCTAGCGGTGACCTTCCCTGTCACTCAGGAAGCACGGGTTACCTATCGGTGACCTTCCCTGTCTCTCAGGAAGCACGGGTTACCTAGCGGTGACCTTCCCTGTATCTCAGGAAGCACGGGTTAGCTAGCGGTCACCTTCCCTGTATCTCAGGAAGCACGGGTTAGCTAGCGGTGACCTTCCCTGACTCTCAGGAAGCACGGGTTAGCTAGCGGTCACCTTCCCTGTCTCTCAGGAAGCATGGGTTAGCTAGCGGTCATCTTCCCCGGCTCTCTACCAGTTCAGTTTTTGCAAAAAATTAATAAATAAATATATAAATCGTTTTCCCAGCACTAATTGTGCTTTTCTGGCCTTTGAGTCAAGCAGCATTGGTTCACACCTGCAAACAACAGAGTGAAGATGACGGTGAGCTGGTAGACGCCATGGCCCAGGATGTTCTTCATCATGGTTCTGGAGATGAGGGGTTTGTTCCGGCCGTACGGCTTCCTCAGCAGCAGAGACTCCGTGGGAGGCTCGGTGGCCAGAGCTAGCGATGCGAAGGTGTCCATAATCAGATTTACCCACAACATCTGTACTGCTTTCAATGGCGAATCCTGAGGGATAAAATCAATCAATCAATGTTTGTTTTGTTTTTAAAATCACATAAAATGCAGGACCCTCAGTAAGCTCATGACATTCTTGCTAATGTCCAACTAATAATTCCTTCTCTTTAAACAGTTAGAGGAATAAGATCTACTATTCAGACACATCATTCATTCAAGTGGTCAGACTGTTATATAGTACGTGTCATTATATAGACGTGTCAGCCAATGGGAGAAGGTTTTATACAGTACACGTTGGTCTTTAGCGACTTCTTTGTGATGCAGTGCATATGGTCAAGCATTGTCCAGGACTGAAAAGAATTAAGATCAGACTGCAGCAAAGGGCTTCAGCTTAGAAAAAAGGGACAAGAACGCAAATCTGACAGCAAAAAAAATCTCAAATAATAAATAAAATATAAATAAATAAATAAATAAGGCTTTTTATAGTCTTAGACCAAGAACACTATTAGAGCTCCAGAGTGACTGGAAAAATAAGACGGATGACTCCTGCAAGAATGAAACTAGCTGGGTATCAGGACTAAATTCTAAAATGCAGCCCACTTCTGTTTGTCCCACTTCTGACATCCTGCATGGTTACTGTACTTTGTGGCGGCTGTGGCTCAGTCGGTACAGCGGGTTATCCACTAATCCACTAATCGTAGGGTTGGTGGTTCGAATCCCGGCCCGGGTGATCCCATGCCGAAGTGTCCTTGGGCAAGACACTGAACCCTAAGTTGCCCCCGATGGCAAGCTAGCACCTTGCATGCAGCTCTGCTACCATTGGTGTGTGAGTGTGCACTCATTTGTAAGTCGCTTTGGATAAAAGCGTCTCCTAAATGAATAAATGTAAATGTAAAATCAGGACCTGTTTGTTAGTTACACGGCAACGGTGCGGAAAACCGGTTTTCACCCTTATACACGTCCGAACAATAAAACCAGAGTAGAAGATGTGTGCTTTATTAGGTCTAAAGCAGAACCAATGAAACTCGACACTGTCTCACTGAAACACACACACACTCTACCGGTCAAAAGTTTACACACCCCTATTCTTTATTTTCCACGTTTTAGAATAATAATAAAAGTAATCAAAAATCCAAAATAAATCTTAATTTAATATTTAATCATCTTCAAAGTAGACGTCCGTTTTCCTAGAATTTACAGAAATGTTTTCTCGAGCGAGTTCTTGAGGAATTCTCCTGAGATGATTTTTCACACCTACGCCGGACTCTTATCGGCTGCTTTTCCCAATATTCCGCTCCGAGTCGTCCGTTTAAAAACACACGTAAATAAAAGGTTAGTTTTCAAATGAAGGAAATGAACACGTCGGCACGATGCTATTTTCATCTACGACACCTTTTTAAGACCATGAGAGACGGTTCAGTCGCGTGTCCACAAACTGTAATGTACTTCGCTCTGTTTCAAAAACACGTTGGCCATTTGCTGGCAGCACAAAGCGACCAAGAAGATGCCGCATCATCAGTTTACTGCTCATTGCTCTGCTCCGCTTTTTAAATCGGTTCTGCTTCGGTCTCGTACTAATAACCCATCGTTTAGAGTTGTTCGGTTTAAGTTGAACAATCTTTCAGTCCTTGCAGTGTCATCCTGGCCAGACGAGTACAGTAGAGATTCGATTACCTGTGTGATGCAAGCTCCGGTGAAGGCCACGATGACGGCCACGACGTTGACAGTGAGCTGGAACTGCAGGAATTTGGAGATGCTGTCGTAGACGTTGCGGCCCCACATGACCGCTTTGACGATGCTGGAGAAATTGTCGTCGGTGAGAATGATGTCGGAAGCCTCTTTAGCTACGTCTGTGCCTGCGATGCCCTGAGAACAACGAAAAGACAAAAACACAACAACAAACCATTTCATAAAATGCACGTAGGCGCTTCCGGCGTGCCGGTGAAATCGATCGGTCTGTTTTACGCATGTAAGGTGCATTATATACCATAGCGAATCCGACGTCGGCCTTTTTCAAGGCAGGGCCGTCGTTTGTACCGTCTCCCGTTACCGCTACTACTTGCCTCTGTTCTAGAACAGTGCTGTCGATGATACCTGGAAAGGAAACGGTTGTTTTACTCAACACGTCTGCACAATGGAATTGGTTCATCCTGGGTCATAAAACGACGCGGGGAAAGGAAAACAGAATACCTTTGACCAACGTGTGCTTGTCCGTCGGAGACGATCTGGCCAGGACTCGGAGTTTAGGCCATATTTTATCGATCCGCTCCTGTTCGATCTGGAAAACGAGCACGTCGTGCACGTCAGGATTTGAAAAGAAATCAAAGTGTGAGCTCTCTGTGTGTGCAGAAACGGTTGCGTCCCTCACCTCTCCTTTCTCGTTGCGTATCCGCCGGTTGAATTCTTTACCTTCCAGGCAGAGGAAGTCGTCTCCGGGAAGCAGGATGCCGCACTTGGACGCTATGGCGCGAGCCGTGTTGATGTTGTCCCCGGTGACCATGCGTACTGTGATCCCGGCACGCTGGCACTTCCTGATCGCGTCGGGGACCTGATTGAGAGAACCGGGTCAGACGGCACATCTCGCTAAAGTCGACCAGCTGTTACTAATGATTTATTAACCAAGCACTACTTGGTTTACATACTTCTGGTCTGACAGGGTCCTCGATGCCCACCACGCACAAACAGGTGAGTCTGATTAGTATATCGGCCTCGTTCTCCCAGTCGGGTTCTCCTTCTGAAGCGGGGAAGTCTCTGTAGGCCAGGCATATTGTCCTCAGGCCTTCAGAGGCCATGGGCTCAATCACTTTCTTCACCATGTCATCCCTGTCTCTGGGCCGGAACACCTTGCTCTCACCGGTCGCTGTAAGGATCTTAGAACATCTAGACAGGGAAAGAGCAGTGCAGGAGAAACGGTCAAGAAGCAGCAGGATGAGAAGCAACATCTGGGTAATTTCCCTGGGGAAATGCATCAGCAGCCTAGCTGCTGGGCTTGAGAGAAAGCATCTAATCTGTTTAGCAAGTGTGATCACATGACTCTTTATATCTCACTGGACACCCCAACCATTAAAATGATAATTTTTTTAAAAATATATAAACGTAAATGACTAGGCTTGAAGTCAGAGAAATGCCTACTTCTTGAGTAGAATTTCTGAGGCTCCTTTGCTAAACATCCGGAAGCTTCCGTCAGCGTTCTTCAAGACGGTGCTCATGGATTTCCTGACAGAGTTGAACGTGTAAACTTTATAGAGCTTCTCCTCTGAGATCTCATTGCGGATTGCTTGGTAGTCTTTTTTCAGGTCCAACACGAAGCCAAGCAAGGCACATTCGGTTTTGTTGCCCACCTGACGACATAGACCACCCTCCTTCTCAGGAGGCTGGTGGGGGAGGGGCAAAGAAAAACAATGATTGAGAAAAAAAATAAAAAGAGTCATATATATATATTTTTTATTCTGTACAATAGCTGAAATAAGCACAGCTGAGCTAAACCAGTGATCTGCATAATGGATGCAGGTGCACTCACCAGGATCTTGGTGGTATAAGCACTGTTGACGCTGATGCCCAGAACGAGCAGGTCCATGATGCTGGCAGGGATTACTTCCGGCTCAGGGACCTTCCTGTAGTGCTGGTCTGCGATGTAAGCCTGCACCACAGTCATCCTGTTCATGGTCAGAGTGCCAGTCTTATCTGAACAGATGGCAGTAGCATTGCCCATGGTCTCGCAGGCATCTAAATGCCTTACCAAATTGTTGTCCTTCATCATTTTCTGAAAAACAAAAAAAATGTGGTGGGGGCGGGAAGGTGGGGCAATACAGGATTAGACAGGGTGAGGACAAGATTAACTAAGAGAAATCCTAAAATCTGTTGGCATATAACCGGCCGCTGGTCACAGTAACAGCTACGACAACGTGAACGTGTGTGTGCTGTCCGACGTGGAGGTCGGCGCTATTGCTACATGGCTGCTTTATAGAGCGGGACATACTTTGACAGAGTAAGCCAGTGAAATGGTGACGGCAAGAGGCAGGCCCTCAGGGACGGCCACCACCAAGACGGTCACGCCGATGATGAAGAACTTGACGAAATACTGGACGTATATGGGCGTGCAGCTTTTCTCCCACGGAAGGCCTCGCACCCAAAAGGTGTTCACTATAAACAACACCACCAGGATTATGACGGTGATGGCAGACATCACCAGACCTGCACAGAGATGAGATCAGAACACCCTTAAACACCAGAGTTACACCCAAATGCTCAGAGACCTATTGAAAACAAGAGGGTTAGCTTCAAGGAGAGAGAGAGAGAGGGGGGTCATGAAAGAAAAGCCACAGCGAATCCCTAAGAGTAAAAGAACTAAAATGCTCTGACCTGCTTTGCCAATTTGGACTGCTAGTTTAGTCAGCTTCCCTTGGAGAACGGATTTCTCTTTTTTGGATTTGCGCTTCTCATCTGCATCTGCTCCTTCATCGCTGTTCAGGGGCTGCATTTCCATTGCAGCTCCATCCTGGGCTTTAGCTGAACATGTGGAAAGCGCAAGAGAGAGAGAGAGAGAGAGAGAGAGAGAAAGAGGCAGAGAGCAGAGAGAGGCAGAGACAGAGAGAGAGAGACAGAGAGAGACAGAGAGAGAGACAGAGAGAGAGAGAGACAGAGAGAGAGAGCAGAGAGAGAGAGCAGAGAGAGAGCAGAGAGAGAGCAGAGAGAGACAGAGAGAGAGAGAGAGGCAGAGAGCAGAGAGAGAGACAGAGACAGAGAGCAGAGAGTGAGAGAGATAGAGGCAGAGAGCAGAGAGAGAGAGAGACAGAGACAGAGAGAGAGAGCAAGCGAGAGAGAGGCAGAGAGCAGAGAGAGAGACAGAGACCGAGAGAGAGAGAGAGCGAGAGAGAGAGAGAGAGCGAGAGGCAGAGAGCAGAGAGAGAGAGATTTAAAAATGTATTGAAGAGACAATATGATAACAAAAAATAAAAACCCATCAAAAAACATAGCGTTGTCATCTGGTCTATTCTCATAACTAATCTTTATTTGTGACAAACTACACTATATAGCCAAAGGTTTGTGGACACCTGACCAATCACACACTTTTGTTGAACATCCCAGGGAAATTGTAAAGCTACAGCTTTACATTAAGGCACTGTGGCTATTAAAATAATAATAATAATTATAATTCAGTACACCTGAGTGACTAGGAACAGGAAATAGTTCAACCATGACTTCCTGTTTCACAGAAGTATAAATATGAGGTAACACACAGGTTAAATTCCCTTAGTCATTCATAACAATGGGTAAGAGCGAGGAATATATCTGTGATGTGCTGCAAAAGGTTGTTGAGCTTCACAAAATGGGGCGTGTCTATAAGAAAATAGCACAAGCATTGAAAACGCCCATTTCCACCATCAGGGCAATAATGAAGTTCCAGTCGACTGGAAATGTTATGAATTGACCTGGAACTGGACGTGTGTCTATATCGTCTCAACACACTGAAGAGGACGGGTCGAGTGGATAAAACATCTCCAAGGATCACAGCTGGAGAACTGCAGAAGTTAGTTGTGTCTTGGGGTCAGAACATCTCCAAAACTACAATCTGAAGTCTCCTACATCACCACAAGGTGTTTGGAAGGGTTTCAAGAAAAAAAGCCTCTACTCTCATCCAATAACAAACTAGAGCGTCTTCAGTTCACCCGACACTACTGGACCTTCAGATGGGATCGGGTTCTATGGTCAGATGAAACCAGAATAGAATAGAATGGTGATAATTACATGTTGGTGTAATGCCAATAGTGCGTCCACATTCAGTGCTCCTGCCGATGACTGCAGCTCGCGTCTTTACTTCGCTTTTCACTTCCATCTCTTTTGTTTAAGAGCTACTGTTTCCATTTGTGTGGCTACTCAAAGGGTCTTGGGTTCAGGTCCAGCTGTGCGACATGCTTTGTGCGTATTTGGACAATCAGACATAATGGGTCTCATTCTCTGTGGGAGGGAATGAGTGTAGGGTCCCTCTGTGCTCCCTGCTAGCAAACAGACCACGTTCACGTGGTGCACAAAAGGCGCACGGAAACTAGGGCGTCTCTTTTTAGGGCGCTCTGATAAAACAGCTCTTTCTAAAGGCTGAATTGAAATTCGACATGTTTTGCTATACGTTGAAAATAAAGGGGTGTGTGTGTCATCACAGTCATACAGTAATCTGTCCAGGCAACCCAGGCCCTAATACAGGCTCAAAGTATTATCACGTATTATCAGTGTATCACGTTAAAAATCAGCACGTCACTGCACCACTACACACACACCCCAACATAAACCACAATGATTGCAGTAACCGCTCTGTAACGTACTTATTCTTCCCCCGTTAAAGTACGGGTGCAGTCAAAAGATATGAAGGATGAAATGTGCATGTCATGCTTGTTCTCTGCAGTGTGGCAGGACTGTTCTCCACTCCACGCGGTTCTGTAATCCTCGTCTGAGGTATTAGAGCTCATTCCTGGCAAGCGTGCAAGTGAGAGAGGCTTCGCAGCCTGTGCTTCAATAAACACCACCCAGTCCTGCTTCCATATCAAATCCAGACCAAATAACACACAGCACACTCGCTGGTATCAGAACCGGCGCTAGCTCCACTTTGCTCGAACACGACTCCGCCCTGTGACTGATTACGCGTTTCCAAACAGTAGAGGCTCACTGTCCTTTTTACACGTCTAACGCATCTGCTTATTACAAAGTACACGATACAGAATACTAATTGTAGTTACATGATCTAGAAAACCCAGTCCGTGCCTTTATGCACTCTAGGTTGGACGATAGTATCGTCTTGCTTTTTTGATGTTAAAGTAGGTGTAACATTTAAAGCATGAACGTTTTAGGAGTAACGTTTAAAGCATGAAATCATCTATTCAGGGGTCGTCTAATGCACACATGAACCTCCAGTTCACGGCTCCTGTAGCAGATCCTCCATTTCAGTCAATCGTGAAGTTATGAAAGATATTTAACAGAAGGAAATGGACCGGATTAATCCCTGCCTGCGTGAGCTGTGTAAAAGCTAGCGTTTATACTTGAACATAGGCGTTCAGATGCTAAGCTTGTGGGACAAAGGCAGGCGGCGTTCATTATGTTTACATTTACTCATTGAGCGGACGCTTTTATCCAAAGCGACTTACGAATGAGGAAATACAAGATAGATCAAGCGGAGAACAATACGAGTAGTGCTACGGTACAAGATTTATAATCCAGTTCTAGAGAAGCAGAGTGCACAGAATAGAGGTGTGTTTTAAATGTGCATGCAGTTACAAATACGAATACAAATACATCTTAAATGTTTTAAGATAATGATGGGTTGGCGTTTAAGGGGTTAGTTAGGTGTTCACTGAAGAGGTGGGTTTTTAGCAGTTTTTTTGAAGATAGTGACCGATTCTGCCGTCCCGATTGAGGTCGGAAGTTCATCCCATCACTTTGGGACAAGGTTAGTGTGAAGGTTCTGGAAAGGGACTATACGGGAAAGTACAAGTTCCTCATTTACTAGGATTTTATCGCGTGCATTCATCTTCAGTAACTGCTTTATCACAGTTAGAGTCACGGCAGTTTAAATGATTACTTTTGCTAGAAAATGTAGCAGTTTATATCGTATTGTAACAGTGCAAGAGTGGGCCGGCATTCTGATGGGGCAGGGTTGAACGGCCACGTGAAACACCAATGCAAAACAAAACATCCAGCCATCCCCTTTCTGTACCGCTTATCCAACACAGGGTCGCCTAGAGCCTATCCCAGGGGACTCAAGGCACGGGAACACCCTGGATATGCTGCTGACCCATATCAGGACACAATCGCACAGTACGGACAATTTGGACATGCCGGTCAGCCTACAGCGCGTCCTTTGACTGGGAGAGGAAACCCCGAAAGCACAGAGAGAACAACAAGGCGGAGAGGTGAATATAAATGTGCTAACTATAGAATTTACAGCCAGTCACTAAAGGTTACGAGGTAACTGTCGTCGCCATTCAGTCATACCAGTTGCTTATCTGGATCTTTGTGAATGAGGAATATTATTTTATTTAACTTGACCTTTTTTTTTTTTTTTAAATGACAAATGTTAGTCGAATATCTCTGCTATACACGATCTGTACCCTCGGAATATCTCTGAAATTCATTATCTATAATCCATCCCACCATCCTTTCCTGTTAGAGATCTGGATTTAGACACATGCTGGCCCTCTCCTCTAGCCACTCTCAGGTTTGCTCAGGTTGGAGTTGATGCTCTTACGATTGTTAGCCCTTTTATAGTTAATCCATCATAGCTAGAACAGCTCATAATAACTACTTAAATGTCAACTCTGATCATGCCTAAAATCCCATTATACTCTCTCCAGAGGAGGACGGGTTCATTGTTTCAGTCTAGCTCATCGGTCAAGGGTTGTTGTTTTTTTAAATGCATCATCGCGATAAAGCTGAACTGAACTGGATGCGTACTGTACCTCACAAAGCAACGCACACACACACAAGCGGGACAGCATTAATGACCATCCAATAGAAGTAATGGGTTAAGGTAATGGCTTTAACGCAAGCTGCAGCACCTCAGAGATTGCCAGCTAAGCCGATATGCGGCTCATTATGCAGTTAAGTCAATAGGGTTACTCACCTTTCTTTCTGTTCTCCACAGAGCCGTCTTGCTTTTTGTCTACGGGGAGAAAGAACACGTCAGAAACGCTCGGAAACTTATTTAACAGTCCCACGCTGTGCCCGAGATTATTTTGCCGCATCCATTCAAATGTATTTCCAGTCATCAAAAATCTCTTCGATTTAATGGAGTGAGAGGCGGTAATTAGTAGGTTGTTACAACACACACACACACACACACACACACACACACACACACACACACGGGTTGAGGCCTCAGTGCAGGATGAAAATCTTTGGCCAAGCCACAGACACGCCCGTGTGCGTAGATGCAGCCGTGGTGATCTGTGCATTTGGCTTTGTGAGCGCCGAGCTGTTGAAAGGTCTAGGGGCATTCGCTGGAGCTGCTAACACACCAGGACAGGAGGCTGCTCAAATTCATCACAAAAGCTGCTGGCTAATAGAGCAGAAATCGTTACCATATGCTAAACTGGGCATATGATGAACAGAAAACACACAAAACCCCCATTTCAGCTCCGTTTGGTCACTGATGACTTAAATAAATTAACGAAGCTTATTCTAAACCTCTATTGCTGCACCAACCCCCCCGCCCAAAAAAAACCCCTCAATATTACATTAAACAACAAATAAATCTCATTTTAAGCATATAATAAATAAATAAATAAATAAAACAAACGATAACAATTGTAATATATATATATATATATATATTCAATATTCATTTGGCAGACGCTTTTATCCAAAGCGACTTACGAATGAGAGCACACTCACACACCAATGGTAGCAGAGCTGCCATGCAAGGTGCTAGCTTGCCATCGGGAGCAACTTAGGCATGGGATCACCCGGGCTGGGACAAGGACACTTCGGCATGGGATCACCCGGGCTGGGATTCGAACCACCAACCCTATGATTAGTGGATTAGTGGACTACCCGCTCTACCGACTGAGCCAGAGAGATATAAAGAGCTGATTTGATGTAGTGTTCCCGTCTGGAAACGAAGGCGAGCGTAAACGCAGCACAGAGCGCATCGCATATCGATGTCCATGTTTAAATGGAATGTAAATAAATGTTGTACTACGCACTGCCGCCTGGTGTCTGGTAGTGCGGTCGTAATCCCTTAAAGAGCCTTAGAACTTTTGTGTCTCGGAAGAAGCTTCTTCCTCTTTTTTTACCTACATCAAGTGACGCAAAAGTCACACAGCCGAAATTAGAACGAGGTCGAGGTAAATTAGAAAAAAAAACAACCACGTGACATCTTAGCGAGTGAAAATATCTCGAATAAAGTAAAATATATCCGACATTTCCTATTAGAACATTACGATAAAGCAGATGCTATTACAGATTAGGAAACTTTCTGGAAACAAGCGCTTCTTCTGGCAGCAGAACAAGACGAGACTATTTCACGCATGAAAGGAGTAAAAAAGGTCTAGAAATAGGTTGAGAAATCATATATTAATCAGAGAAGAGGAAACGTTATACACACACTAGAATCAAGATTCTCATTTACTGTAATTTTTTTTAAAGGTCAGAATTATTATACAACCTGTAATGAGGCTTGAGCTCCGCCCAATTCCCCAATCACGCCATGTCCTATATCCCTGAAAAGCTGGTATCCTGATTTACGTGTCAGCTTCGTTAAGAAACATCATAAACCACCAACTAAAGATGCTAATGTTTCCTCAAAATCAGTGTGTGTTCTTAGATTCAGAACTAAAATTCTTGTTGCCAGGTGCATATTTATCCCCCTACCTCTAGTCTGAAAAATATTACAGAAGAAATTCCCAAAATGTCAACTATTGGATTTATATTTTTCTATTATATACTCAAAAATAGCAGGAAAATAAATAAATAAATAATTTAATTAATTGCGTTAATTAATTGTCTTGACTAAACAATAAAGAAATTATTCCAGAAACATTTCTGAAAGAGTCTGAATTCTTGGTTTGATTAAGTATTTGACTATGCATATTTTAAGCTTATTTGCATAAATAAATGCAACTTGTAAAAACATTAGCGATCAACCTGTGAAGATTGTACGTGATATATACGGTTTTAAAAGTTCACCCTGCCTTAAATATTCAAAAAGTTCTTTTTTTTTTAATAAATATGCAAATTTTATGAAAATTCAAACAGTAATGTTTCCTCTGGCAATCCTGGTGTCTAGCAGTTCATGGATATGGTCTCAAATCAGATGGCCAAAGACTAGGCGCCAGTGTGTTTGTTTTATTTCCTGCTCAGTCAGGCTCACTCGCCATAGACAAACATTCCTCTAACCCACAGTAAGTGCAGTCCTGTTAGCTGTGTGTGTGAGAGAGAGAGAGAGGGGAGAGAGAGCGAGAGAGAGAGAGCGCGAAAGAGAGAGAGAGAGAGAGGGAGAGAACGAGAGAGAGAGCGCGCGAGAGAGAGAGAGAGCACGAGTGTGTGTGCACGCAAGAGATATTGTGTATTCTCACCCTTACACAGCTGACACGCCCAAATTAGATAAGAGTTTTTCTTTGGATAACACCATGACTGCTGCCTCTACCCGCTGAAAGGCCACAGACTAACATGGCTGATCTATTTTAAAAACAGGTCAGTCTGCCAGAGAGGCTTGGAAGGACACCAAATAATAGCGTGGCATACTTTTCTTCTCCTTCTTCCTCTCTTTTTCTTTCTTCTTCTCCTCTTTCTCCTCGTCGTCGTCGTCCTCTCCTGCCCCCAGTAACGTGAAGATGATGCCGGTCTGGGAGTTGACTCCGATGGCAGTGACGACCATTTTTCCAGAGCCCTCCATGACATGGGTACCTGCACACAAGAGGACGCACGGGTGAGGGCACGCGGTTTGGTTGCAAGTACAATAAACACAAAGGTTCGCACACACAAACAAACACACAGTGTTTAAGTTCTGCGTAAGAGCCATCTACATAGGGGCTGCCTGTCGGGCCAAATGACCCAAAGAAGCAGCTATTTATAAAATCACAGAGTGCTCTGGGACTGAATAGTGTCCCCTATGTCGAAGAAAGGCCTGGAAAAACACCAGCTCGCTACTTGAGCTTTCTTTCATCAGGCAAAAGAAGGCCAGAGCGATTGTAAAGAGAGAGCGATCGCACCTTTGTTCTCCTGTGATAGCATTTCCCATACAGCTAACCCAGGATATCAGCATCTTTTATATTTCAGACCTTTACTTGCCTGATTGAATTTATATTATATATATATATATATATATATATAGTATCTCACAGAAGTGAGTGCACCCCTCACATTTGTGTAAATATTTGATATCTTTTCATGTACAACACTGAAGAAATGACACAGTGCTACAATGTAAAGTAATGAGTGTACAGCTTGTGTAACAGTTCACTTAGGGGTGTACTCACTTTAGTTGCCAGTGCTTTAGACATTAATGGTTGTGTGTCGAGTTATTTTGAGGGGACAGCAAATTTACACTGTTACACAAGCTGTACACTCACTACTTTACATTGTAGCACAGTGTCATTTCTTCAGTGTTGTACATGAAAAGATATCACATATTTACACACAATGTGAGGGGTGTACTCACTTTTGTCAGATATATATATATATATATAAATAAAATTTACGTACTTTATACTTTAAAATATCTTGAAAACAGGGCTATTTTAATCTGAGCTACTTCTATAAACAGGAAGAGGGATTTTCCGCATCATTTAAATACTGATTCAGACGAGACGGGTGTTTGATACAGATTTGACAGAATATCCGCTCTGAATGTTAACAATTTAAGAATAAATCCTTTGTAAATATGATAAAAGTATGTCGATTGTCTTCAAATACATAACAAATCCCACATTTCAGCCAACTTTCGAATAACCGGTACATATTGCCCAGAGATTTTAATACAGTGTGGAATATTAGGGCTGGGCGATATGATGTAATATCGATATTGCAATAAATCATTTATTGCTATTATGTCGAAACATCTTATTTTATAAGACAACATTTTCTACTGTTTCAATCTTTCACACCAATTCTCTAATTTATTCTTGCATGCTACAAATGAAAGTATCATCTAATAAAGGTTCTTACTTTCTTTTTTATGTAACACTACTGGCACAAAACCGATTTACTGCGATGTATATCGTGTATCGTAGAAATGTTTTGGAAACATCGTGATATATACATATATATATATATATATATGAATGATACATTTGTGTGCCCAAACCCTATGGAATAGTCTGGTATACATAATACACAATCTTTAGTTCACGGAGGTTACGCTTGGAGCACACTGAGAAGACGTCACTCAGTCTATTTCTATGTCTAAGTGATTCGTGACTTGTACTGCATGCACTATTTGACCGTGCAGTATTAGCACGGTTATCGAAGGGGTGTATTTATTTATGATCGCACTATCCAGTGTCACCCAGATGAGGACGGGATAAGTTCCCTTTTGCGTCCGGTTCCTCTCGAGGTTTCTTAGTCGTGTCGTCTCAGGGAGTTTTTCCCCTCACCACCGCCGACTCCGCCTTGCGTACGGGCTGAATTCATGCATTTAAAACCTATATCCTGAATGTATATATTTCTGTAAAGCTGCTTTGGGACAGTTTTTAAGTTGTCCATCGTTAAAAGCCCCACACGAATAAATTGGAATCAGTCGGTATTAAAAATGTGCATGTGTTATAATGAGAAAAATCTACCCTTCAGTCTGATGACTATAGCTCATACACACACACACACACACACACACTATATTATATTTATACACATATATAGACACGCAGGCCCAGCTATTAGAGCGTACTGAGGTCTACAGTACACAGACAAAAACCTTTTCAAACGACACATTGTATTAGAAATACAAAACACGTGCAGCATTAGAGCAGGCTCTATTATCTGCTGCTCTGTTGGGGCAAAAAATCAGAACAGATTAGGGCGGCTGTGGCTCAGTCGGTAGAGCGGGTTGTCCACTAATCCACTAACCGTGCGGTTGGCGGTTCGAATCCCGGCCCGGGTGATCCCATGCCGAAGTGTCCTTGGGCAAGACACTGAACCCTAAGTTGCCTCCGATGG